>CAWUFW010027722.1:0-25311 GCA_963921515.1 Calotriton arnoldi
CATTCTTGCCATGTGCCACATTTAATCACGCAATACCCTTGTGAAGTGATTCCAGAACATCTATCATGGTTTCCCATAACAGATTAATTTATACTTGTTCAGATTTTTCCCTTTTCAATTGAACCACGATAGAATAAGCCAAAGATGATGAATCGATGATCAGTGTAGTGACCACTCTATTATATATGAAAAAAGCTCTACCCTACCTGTCTAAACCCTCTACCCTACCCCCTGCAGTAGAGAAAATCAAGTTTTCTTTCCTTGGTTACTGCCCAGCAAATGAATTTGTTGGAAATATATGGTGGCGGGCGAGGCCACAGAGTAAAGTGGGAGTAAGTGCATGATTTGATATCAAGTTTGGCATGTGGGATACACAGTGACGAATGTGCCACGTAAAATCTATATAATCCGTTCCTTTACCTGTAGTGCAGACCATTAGATTCATTTTCCTCAACGTCTACTTACGGCAGACAGGATAATATATTAATATCTGCGTTTCATACAGGTATTTCATGAGGTGTGTGACTGACATTGTATCTTATTTATTATTCATCAGTCTCTTTGGAGACAGGGTAGAAAGGGAAATGCATTTGGCGAAGAGCAGGGCCATTGGATATAAAAATAGATAATTGTCAACTACAGCTGCAGCCAGTAGCAAACTAGCAGAGGCGCTGGCTAGCAATGAGCATAGCTTCATTATTTTAGCACCACACACAACTTGTACTTCATGATAGTGCATAATGCCATACTCATCAATGAGAAGTCATTTATTTTTCAACTCAAAGTGTCTGACTCTGTTTATATAGTTACTTGAAAAGCCTCTGGATAAAAAAAAATATGAAAAATTGGCCTTGTGATTCTCCTAATCAGAATCATCACATCAAATAAATTCCAAATACGCTAAACATTTTCTATTTAAATAAAATAATCACAGACTCAGGAAGTTTTAAAATCTTTATCTAAATTAATTGAGTGTGAACCATCTCAAAGTTTCAGTACAAACACCCTCATTCGCAAGAGTGTCAATTCAATCGTTTCTCAAATATGCATTAGCGATTCAGATCCACACAATGACTATGCTCGGAAAGAACAGGACAGAGAGAGAAGAACATCTATCAAATACGATGAATTTATAATTACCAAGAATGGTGTGAAGACCAAACCCTCTGGCCAAAGGGCTGGTAGGGTCTCCCAGGATAGATCAGGAGACAAAGACTTCAGGACAGGTTTCAGGACAGGATACTTCACCTCTCTAAATACCGACGACTGCGTTGCACCCCTCTCTGACACTCTCTTCCTCCTCGTGGTTCTTCTGCGATCTTCTTTCTAAACCAATTTAATTAAAATAGATGGTTCTGCATTTGATTTCTTCATCAGCGTCTCACAGCATCAGCACCACCCCCAGGACTGACAGCATCCCGAGCTCTGCTTCTGTGCTCCTGTAAAGCTCTCTCTGCGACAAGCATAACTAACTAACTAAAGCTACCTCAATTATACCTTTCCATAGCCATGTACCACCCATTAATGTTTCAATTTAACAAAATACTAACTCTGATTGGACAGGCGAGGGGGATGATCGTCACACCATGCTTACATTTCACTTATTTCATTAAACCATTGTTGTCAAATCCCTCCCCACAAACTTTATTAAATCATTTCCTTTCCCATACATCTCCAAACTTTATTAATACAAAATGTTGCAAGGTTATGAATAAAGCTCCTTCATATGAACTCTTCACCCTCATGTTCCCAGGGCACATCTTCGCTGGCCTTGGACGCGTGACAAGTCCTTACTCATCCTTCCGTATTTTCTATCGGGTGCGCAAGCGTGGGGTTACGTCAGTCAACTCAATTCAGACAAGCTGGAAAGGCCCAAATGCGCACTAATAATAAAGTCAAAAGAAGAAATGTTATTCTCAAAATAAAATGATTTCACTGTATACCACCAACCTCTACTCTAACCCACTTTATTTATTATTACCCTTTCTGCATTTGCTTTAGTATAAAACTTATTTTCTATTTCAGCCAAGCAGGTGCCATGCATGTGAGCTTTTAAGCGGCCATTTTTAATACCTTTGCGCAGGCGCAAGATTTTCCCTCCAAGCATTAGTACGTCATACTACGTAGATGCAGTAGACGCATGCGCAGTAAAGATCCCTTGTTAAAATGCGTTTTAGTCCTTCGTTCATGTTATTGCAGTTAGTAAACACATAGGCAAGCTTCACTGTCCCGCGTGTCTTTTTCTAAATGCGAAATATTAATTACAAACACGTTGTTAGTAATTCGTTAATGAGTTAAAACGAAAGTATTGCTTCCGAGCAAGTCTCATTTACGAGTCCTTGCTCCATCACTACTGTGCCACCCAGTTATTTAAAACAATTGGTTACCCAGAGCACTATTTACAATTTGCCTTTTTTGTTTTTCTCAATATAGCTGCTACTGCTGGTCAAGCCGGACCACCCAACAGGCAGGAGAGAGCGGCCCATTTGCGGCGACAGAGGCTGGAGCGTATCCAGCAGGAATACCGGCGGCTGGTGATCCTGGAAGAGGAAGAAATCAATGCACAGCTGCAGGGCCACAGTGCAGCCGGTACCCCTAGGCCTCCAGCCTCCCGGCCATCCCATCGCCGGTGCCACCACCAGCCAACTGCTGCCACCCCCCAGAATAGCAACAGGCCATTTCTGTGCCAAATCCTGCAGTGGCTGGAAAACTATCGAGGGCCGGCTCACCTCGATGGAGCAGAGCATGGACCAGCACCGGACCGACATCCATAATGCCCTCTTTTAGCCCTTTTTTTATTTTTTGTTTTGGTGGGAGGTATTTGTTGTTTGTTGGGCCTGGGTGGAGAGGGTAGGAAGGGAGTTGGGAGTGGGACTGGAGAGACTTTCTTGAATATTTTAAGTTTTGGGGCTTGGGTCAGGTTTGTTTAGGAGAGGGGTGGACATGTTGTTGGGAAGAGAGGGTGGGTTACTTTGTAAATAAATAAAGGGGGAAACTATTTTTTGTAATCTAAAGTTATGCCTGAAGAAGATTATTTTACGTTTACTTTGCAGTGCTGCCTTCAAGTAGTTTCACGCAGCCTGTTTATGTGCTTGTAACTTAAGACTAGAGACAGCGTAGCACTTACTTATAGAGTGTAGGCTTATACTTCTCTAACTATCTTGATCATTATGGGGAATGCTGCCATGATAAGATGACCTATATTGTGTCGAAGTTCTGAACTATCTAGATAAAAAAGATTAGCAGTTAATTTATTTCTTTCAAATTTAAATTACATCCATAGTAGCTGTCTTACCTGAATTTATGTGCAGCAATAACAGGGAAGGCATCACAACTTCACAAGCGAGGTCCCACTTCCAGTTCCACTCAGGTGAGCTCCAACTGTAGGATTGATCTGAATGATTGATTGATTATCCATCATAGGCAACTAAATGGAAGTAGAAAGACTGACTAAGTGGGTTATATATTTACCAAAGATTTACAAAGAATTTACACCACCTGAGTACTACGTGATGATGACACATTGAGAATGCCTGATTGTGCTAAAATAGAAAAATAGCAATACTAGTAAGTGTTGGCTAATGTGGAGCTAGCAGTATTATTTCTGAAATCCACAAGTTATCAAAAATGGACACAAAGTCTGGAGTCGACAAGCTTAGTTTAGGAATTTACGGTTAGGCAACACAAGGCCTGAATGATGATGATGCTGATGACTGATGTTTTTTGTCCTATAGCTAAAAAAATATGGATCATGTTTAATGTGCAGGTTGGTAATGGGCTGGTGTAGGCTACTGCTTAGAAGATTCTACAGTAAGTTGGTGTTGCTTTCACCACATCCGCCCCACCAAATGTGTGATCCATTGATGGTATAATTTAAGCCACACCTCAATAAATCACCCAGCTCGATGAATGGATGGGTAATGGGATTTGGGTAAAGATTTGACAAAGACAAAAACTACAACACAAGGCCAACATTCATCTGGGCAATATGCAACAGCACATCATTTGCTATCAATCTGTTATTAGAAGGAAACAAAGGAATGAGTATGACAGGGTACAGATACATGCATTGCAAACAGTCCCTCTGCCCCCGAGACCCAATTTACCATATATCTAAATGTTCTGTCTTCTAGGTTAGGGAGTGAACCCACCGACTCACTTCTCTTAGTTAATATGACTGTTAAAAGAAAAAATTATGCTGTATTGCAAAATTCGGTGGTGCATCTGCATTTTCCTCTGGAATGTCCACTCTTTGGGGCCTGTCTGCACTGGTCCGGTAGGTAAGCAGGAGTGTTGTTGATCTCAGCTAGCTTTCGCATTTCGTTCGTGAAGGAGACTAGAAGAAGGCCTGCGGATTGTGAAAGAGAAACTGTATTTAGAGTCAAGGAGAAGGACAGAAGGATGGTAAGCTTCATGAGGAGCGTATCAAGAAGACTCAGAGGAAGTGCCAAAAAAACAAAAGGGAGACTCAGAGTATCACTTTTGCCACAAGTCCAGCACACACAAACACACACACACACACACACCACAGCATTTCACAAATGCACCTCTCTCTATTCCACACAGCAGACTACAAGGCCTCAGACTCTTAGTTTACCTTTGAACTCATGTCCATAATATACTTGGTAACTTCTTGCTTCTCGCTATTCATGAGGTATTCCTGCAGCTCCCAGTCCCGCCCTGAGGTCTTCATGGTACTCCTCCAGTCCTGACTTCGAGTAACCCCATCCCAGACCAGTCATAATCATGAATCACGAGTACCTGAGCAAGATAGACGTGGAGTGCAGTGCACTGCTGTTGAAGAGCAAGTAGAGAATGAAACAGAATTGCAGTATTTTGCATAGCTTTTTGTTTGATAACTAAAGTGACTGTTCTGGTGTCTGAAGAAGCAGAAAAAATGAGAACACCCTGCAATTAATTAAATCTGGCTAAGTGTGAAAGGGCTGATCATCACCTACAGGGAAAAAAATAAGCACACATCACTCAAGCCCCAAACAATGCAAATCAATAATCATCTCAAGGAAATTCCCATATTACAGTTCAAGGCACACCCTCCCTCAGTGTCTGCCACCACATGAATCATCAACCAACTTAAATCATCACTCACGCAATCAGTCACTCACTGTTGCAATAGTTGAAGTTACCTCATCCAATCCAAGCATGGGTAATTCAACTTCACATAGGTATTCAATCATCTTTGATGCAGGCAACACATTGGAATTTGGTCTTGGCAGGCAGTCTTGTAGGATAATAAATAATTTTATGGGCAGTCCTTCTAGTGCTAAGTGATGCAAAAGGAAATAGGCATGCGAGGGGGCAGGCATTGTCCCCAGTGTCATGAAGGAATAGTGGAGGCTTCTTCAATGCACACTGGCCCTACTGCAATTCGGCAATATATATGTGACTAATAAAAAATAATAAATCTGACACAAAAATAATAATGTTCCTCTAGCTAATTATTTTTTTGTTTTTTGCAAAGAAAGAAATAAGTTAAACAAGAACATTTTAAAACTTCTATGGAGGCACTGGCATACTTAGTCCAGGAAGTAGAGTACATCCTCAAACTCAGGTGGTTAACCAAGAAGTGGGTCAGCTAACACATTCGGTTAAATTTCCGACCAATCACCCTCTTGCTCCTCCTGTGCTACTGTTCCAGGAACAGTGTAATTGTGTGGTATAAAATGTTGGTTCATTTTGATCATAGTCAATCTCTCCACATTTTGAGGTGAGAGACTGGTCCTGCTCACTGTGGAGACTGCACCAGCTGCACTGAACACACGTGTAGCAGACACACTGACAATAGGACAAGCCAGATACTTTATTGCCAGGCTGCTGAGCTCTGGCCATTGGCACATCTTCCCATACAAATACATCAATGGATTTTGATCCACATAGACCTCTTTGGGATCATCCAGATACTGCAGGAACATCCTGTGGATCGTCATTGGTGCTGCCACTTGCTCTACTTGTTTCGCCATTGCCTCTGCACTGCACTTGAGCCCTGCCAATTGAAACCAATACAATACAGAGGTTGGGTCTGGTCCTTCTTTTGCTGTTTTTACTGGTGTTCTGGTTGATGGTGTTGCTGGCTGCTGGCTGCTGTGAGACAAGACTGCCCTGGAAGTTGAAGGCGGCACCCCAGAACTGCGGGGTGGGACTCAAAGTTCCAGCCGTTCTTCTTCCAAGTCTCCTGCTTGCTCTACAATCCACCTCTTGTCTTTTAAAACATCCCTTTCAGAAAAAAGGATGAAAGTGGACAGAATTGTTTTGTACCGTGGGTCAAGTGCGGTGGCACATATGTACTCTTTGGACTCGATGATGTCATGTTGCAGCTTTATATTAGAAGCCAAGCACAGGACTAAGCTCTCAACCAAGGCATGTGCTTCTGTGTTTTCATTCACACCTGCAGGGGCAAACCTTTCAGATGCCTTCTTTACCTGGTGTTGTAGGAGATGCAACAACAGGATAGCTTGACCCATCGTACTGTCCTACTTGCTAACTTCGCATGTGAAAACCTCAAAAGTGAGTAGCATCTGCATTTGACTAGGCCCCATTCATCCGCATGCATGGTCATAGCTTTCCCAACTGCCTCCCCTCCTCTTTGAATGACAAAGTCATTGATCTATTTGTACTGGGCAAACAGACGTTGCAGCATGACAAAGGTGGAGTTCCAACATGTTGGCACCTCCTGTACCAGGGCTTGAACTGGCGCTCTAATATTACACTGAATAATCCGCAACTGCTTCAGGGCTTTAAAAGAATGGCTGAAATGGGTGCAGATTCTTCTGCAGGTGGTCAGTCTGTTGCTGACTATGTCTTCCTTTTTGAAGAAGTCTTGCACCACCAGGTTGATTGTATTGAATGGAGTATGCAGTTCCTGGTAGAAGGAGGCAGTGCTCGGAGGAGGCTAGGAAGGTTGGTACTCTGATCCTATGGTGGAGACAGGGTGTCTCCCAATTTGGGAAATAGGGCCCTCACACACCCAGGCTGGGTGTCATGCTTCATCATAGGGCATGCTCCTCGTCGGGCCAGCGGTGCAATGCCTGACGGGCACCCTATGAGGGGCTCTTTATCGGAGATCTTTTTATCCCCAAGCCGTTTGGTGCAGTGAGGGTAAGGGGCCTTGAGGTGTAGATGTATATGCGCAAGTGTGCAGTGAAGGTGTGGGGGGTTTAAATGAAAAAGGGTTAGCAAGTGGTGCTCCAGAAAAACAGTTTTAATCAAATGAGCCCACTGGTCCCAGTAAAACCAGATAGTGAGTGCCACTTCAGGAATAATGGCCAATAGAGGCTATGGATTTGAGGTTGACATGTTTCTTGCCTGGTGCGTCTAAATGATCATGTGGCAATTCTTCAGGACCAATTCTATATGTTCTATCTACACTATGGTTAGATCACTGATAGTATCATATTGTTGACCCAACAAGTAAAACCTAACAATGAGGTACCTTAATTTATGTAGACCAACCTAAAAGAAAAAAATGCAAAATGGATATTCATTAGGATAGCATTATCAACTCTTTGTTCATGATATCCTCCTCTTAACTCCGTGCTCAAACAGTGCAAGAAACGTACTAGTGACTTTTTGTAAAGTGAATATTGCGGCGCAGTGGCACACGTAGAGTAAAACCAACAATACAGATGCGGGCGGTGTGAAGGAACCGCCAAGGTCAATATCTAGTCGGAACACTCACCCACTGAGGGCGAATGACTTGCTCTCTCGACTCAATGGCAGAGGGATAAAAAGATCTCCGACGAAGATCCCTCAAAGGCTGCCCGTCAGACATTGCAGCGCCGGCCTGATGAGGAGCATGCCCTATGATGGAGCTTGACACCCAACCTGGGTTGGTGAGGGCCCTATTTAATAAATTGGGAGACACCTGGCTCCACCATAGGATCAGGGCACCAACCTTCCTAGCCTCCTCCTAGTACTGCCTCCTTCTACCAGGAACTGCATGCTCCATTCAATACAATTGTCTCGCCGAGGGCACGTATGCTGGACCTCTAAACTCCCTCAGTCCCTCGACCTTTGTTGCTATATTTAAGCATTTAAGACTTCTGTCAAGGAATAACCCATTGATATTCCTTCACCACTCCCATACTAATATCATCTGGCATTTTAGTTTTCTGTTTCTCCCTCCCACTTTCTTTCAATTCGCGTGAGCACCCAGCGGACAACTATGGAAGACCAACAAGGACTCAGTTTCGGTGACATATGCGCTCTGTGTGAACATGTGATACACATGATACAAGTCTTGTTTTGTATCACATGTTCACACAGAACACATATGTCACAGCCAATGCAGGGTTTGCAACCAGATTGTATGATATGTCATCCAACAGCATCAATGGGTGAGGGCATCATTTATTACCTGGATCCAAGATGTCATGGTTTTTTAACCTCTCCTACTATGGGGACATGCATTTCTCGCAGTATAGGCTTCCAACAGCAGCAGTCAGTTCCATAAGTACGTTCACCAGTATTTCGAGTAGCCATACACTTCGATCTGCTTGACACTATGTCGCATCACCTCTGATACTTAGCCAACTTGCATTTATATTTATATGTGCATTCTACAGTCTAGCATTTCATTTGGCTGCTTCAGTAATCATGGTATGCATACTATTGTTGTGTGTTGTTTTTTTGCACTTTGCTCTTGTTGAAATGCATGAATCATGTTATTCAACTTTTCTCTACACTCCAAGGTGGCCCCCACCTTGCAGGTACCGGACACTGAGCCTATCCGTACCTTACATCGCTGGTTTGTGGTTCCTGAGAGCGCGTCTACTTTTGCTTCTCACTAATATATATATATATATATATATATATTCACTGAAAAAACCATAGGTTTCAGACACGTTATAGTTACAAATTAGCATTTAAAAAACCTTTGAAATTCACTGAAAAAACCATAGGTTTTAGGGACAGTTATAGTTACTTGGACATTGCACTCGTACAAAACCCGTGAAATTCCCCGTTATAGTTAGTTCAGCTAACTATAACTCGCGCCCGCAATGCACTGCTGATGACGTCACATATTACATCACTCATGACATGGTCAGTGACATCACTGATGACATCACTGATGACATCTCAAATGACATCACTGATGACATCACTGATGACATCACTGATGACATCATCCAGTGACTGTGTGTTTCTGTAAAGTTTAAATATTTTTTATATATATAGGAAAAGACGTATTGAAGAATGAGTGGGTGTGTAAGTGTCTGTATGGATGATTTAGTAGGTGCGTGACTGACTCTATAAGTGAGTGATTTAACGTATCTTACTGAATGCATGGGTTAGTGACTAAACTGGATGAATGTCTGTATCCGTCTGTCTGTTGCTGTGTAAGTGGCTGCATGTGTTTGTGAATAGCTACATGAGTGTCTATATGAGTTATTGAATGCTTGTCTGAGTATCTGTATGGGTGCCTGAGTGTTTGTGTGGGAGGGGTGTGTGCAACTCTGTGCATAGATGTGTGAGTGGGTGATTCACTGGGTGGATGGTTTCAAGAGTGCATCTGTGATAGACTGTATGGGTGGGTAAGTGTGTGTAAGAGTGTGTTAGTGAGTGAATGTATGTCCCAGTGGTACATGTGTGAGTAACTACATATGTGAAAGGCAGTATATATGTGTGTTGGAGTATATAAATAGCTATAAGCAAGAGTGAATGATTGTGATAGTGGCTGTATGGATGAGTGTGTGCTTGTATCAGTGATTGTATAAGAGCGTAACAATGTGCTACTATTTGTATGAGTAAGTGAGCTGGTGTGTGTATAACTGTATAGGTGAGTAAATGGCAGTGTGTTTAATTATTTGCATGACTGACTAGGTGTGTGAGTATCTCTATGGATGAGTGGCGTTGTTTGAGTGTCTATATAGGAGTAAGAGTGCATATGATAGTCCTGTACTGAGTGACCGTAAGTATGAGTGACTGTACGGGTGAGTGAGTGGATGTGTGTGTGTAGACCTAAGAATCAGTGAGTGGGTATGTAGTTATTGGTGTTGGAGTGTCTATGGTTTTGCGAATGGCAGTCTGTAATTTAGAGTGGGTGTATCAAAGGTTATATTAGGGTGTGAGGAGGTGCATCAGATTATCATGTGGATGATGTCATCAGTGATGTCATTTGAGATGTCATCAGTGATGTCATCAGTGATGTCACTGACCATGTCATGAGTGATGTAATATGTGACGTCATCAGCAGTGCATTGCGGAGCGCGAGTTATAGTTAGCTGAACTAACTATAACGGGGGAATTTCACGGGTTTTGTACGAGTGCAATGTCCAAGTAACTATAACTGTCCCTAAAACCTATGGTTTTTTCAGTGAATTTCAAAGGTTTTTTAAATGCTAATTTGTAACTATAACGTGTCTGAAACCTATGGTTTTTTCAGTGAATTTCAAAGGTTTTTTAAATGCAAATTTGTAACTATAACGTGTCTGAAACCTATGGTTTTTTCAGTGAATTTCAAAGGTTTTTTAAATGCTAATTTCTAACTATAACGTGCCTGAAACCTACGGTTTTTTCAGTGAATTTCAAAGGTTTTGTAAATGACAATTTTTAAATGTATTAATTGTTATATTAATTTTTTTCATACTGATTTACTACATTTTTAGAAACAATTGTTTTTTACATATTTTATTTTTTAAATTACATTGTAATTACATTATACATTACATTACAAAAAATACTTTCTCATAATGAATTACTTTAGTTTAAATACTTTGCAGATAGGCAATAGACTTTTAAGTACAGTAGTTACAGTTGTTGCAATGGGCAACACATTTTCAAACACAATGCAACATTCAGCTCAATGTGAATTTCTAGTTAAATGCAATTAGTTACTTTATGGATTACTTTTGTAACCACAGGACTGGATCCTAGATTCAGTCCTGGTACATCTCCTGTAAACAGTTGAGTAAAAGCGTTTTGGTTACAGTCGTGATTTTTAAGGAATATTATTGTATTTTAAAAGTTGACACTTAGAAACTTTTTCTCATAGAATCACCAATGTTATCCTATGGAAGGAAATTCACTTAGCAGGTAAAAACTGTTATCGTTACTTTTTCTTACTCAGTGTTGGATCCTGGATCCAGCACTGGTGCATCTCCTGTAAACAGTTGAAAGAATGCGTTTAAGTCATACAGGCGATTTTTAAGGAATATTTGTAGTTTGTGAAAATCAACACTTTGAAACTTTTTGCTGAAAACCAGTCAATCTTAGCCTATGAAGGAAATTCAAGTTACCGGTAAGTACGGTTAAAATTACTTTTGAGGACCAGTACTGGGCTGAAAGATGCAGCACTGAGGTCTCTCCTGATAACAGGTGAGTAAATCGGAATTCGTATATCGGCTGATTTTAGAGGAATATTTTAAAGTTCCAAAACTCCACACTTAGAAGAATTTCCAAGTGAAACCAGTCAATGTTAGCCTATGGAAGGAAATTCAAGTTACTGGTAAGTACGGTTAAAATTACTTTTCAGGACCAGTACTGGGCTGAAAGATGCAGCACTGAGGTCTCTCCTGATAACAGGTGAGTAAATCAGAATTCGGATTTCGGCTGAATTTAGAGGAATATTTGTATGTTTCAAAAATCAACACAGAAACTTTTTCAGCAAAAAGCAGGCAATGATATCCTATGGAAGGAAATTCAAGTTACTGGTAAGTACGGTTAAAATTACTTTTGAGGATCAGTACTGGGCTGAAAGATGCAGCACTGAGGTCTCTCCTGATAACAGGTGAGTAAATCGGAATTCGTATTTCGGCTGATTTTAGAGGAATATTTTAAAGTTCCAAAACTCCACACTTAGAAGAATTTCCAAGTGAAACCAGTCAATGTTAGCCTATGAAGGAAATTCAAGTTACCGGTAAGTACGGTTAAAATTACTTTTCAGGACCAGTACTGGGCTGAAAGATGCAGCACTGAGGTCTCTCCTGATAACAGGTGAGTAAATCGGAATTCGTATTTCGGCTGATTTTAGAGGAATATTTTAAAGTTCCAAAACTCCACACTTAGAAGAATTTCCAAGTGAAACCAGTCAATGTTAGCCTATGGAAGGAAATTCAAGTTACTGGTAAGTACGGTTAAAATTACTTTTCAGGACCAGTACTGGGCTGAAAGATACAGCACTGAGGTCTCTCCTTATAACAGGTGAGTAAATCGGAATTCGTATTTCGGCTGATTTTACAGGAATATTTGTATGTTTCAAAAATCAACACTTAGAAACTTTTTCAGCAAAAAGCAGGCAATGATATCCTATGGAAGGAAAATCAAGTTACTGGTAAGTACGGTTAAAATTACTTTTGAGGATCAGTACTGGGCTGAAAGATGCAGCACTGAGGTCTCTCCTGATAACAGGTGAGTAAATCGGAATTCGTATTTCGGCTGATTTTAGAGGAATATTTTAAAGTTCCAAAACTCCACACTTAGAAGAATTTCCAAGTGAAACCAGTCAATGTTAGCCTATGAAGGAAATTCAAGTTACCGGTAAGTACGGTTAAAATTACTTTTCAGGACCAGTACTGGGCTGAAAGATGCAGCACTGAGGTCTCTCCTGATAACAGGTGAGTAAATCGGAATTCGTATTTCGGCTGATTTTAGAGGAATATTTTAAAGTTCCAAAACTCCACACTTAGAAGAATTTCCAAGTGAAACCAGTCAATGTTAGCCTATGGAAGGAAATTCAAGTTACTGGTAAGTACGGTTAAAATTACTTTTCAGGACCAGTACTGGGCTGAAAGATACAGCACTGAGGTCTCTCCTTATAACAGGTGAGTAAATCGGAATTCGTATTTCGGCTGATTTTACAGGAATATTTGTATGTTTCAAAAATCAACACTTAGAAACTTTTTCAGCAAAAAGCAGGCAATGATATCCTATGGAAGGAAAATCAAGTTACTGGTAAGTACGGTTAAAATTACTTTTGAGGATCAGTACTGGGCTGAAAGATGCAGCACTGAGGTCTCTCCTGATAACAGGTGAGTAAATCGGAATTCGTATTTCGGCTGATTTTAGAGGAATATTTTAAAGTTCCAAAACTCCACACTTAGAAGAATTTCCAAGTGAAACCAGTCAATGTTAGCCTATGAAGGAAATTCAAGTTACCGGTAAGTACGGTTAAAATTACTTTTCAGGACCAGTACTGGGCTGAAAGATGCAGCACTGAGGTCTCTCCTGATAACAGGTGAGTAAATCGGAATTCGTATTTCGGCTGATTTTAGAGGAATATTTTAAAGTTCCAAAACTCCACACTTAGAAGAATTTCCAAGTGAAACCAGTCAATGTTAGCCTATGGAAGGAAATTCAAGTTACTGGTAAGTACGGTTAAAATTACTTTTCAGGACCAGTATTGGGCTGAAAGATACAGCACTGAGGTCTCTCCTTATAACAGGTGAGTAAATCGGAATTCGTATTTCGGCTGATTTTACAGGAATATTTGTATGTTTCAAAAATCAACACTTAGAAACTTTTTCAGCAAAAAGCAGGCAATGATATCCTATGGAAGGAAAATCAAGTTACTGGTAAGTACGGTTAAAATTACTTTTGAGGATCAGTACTGGGCTGAAAGATGCAGCACTGAGGTCTCTCCTGATAACAGGTGAGTAAATCGGAATTCGTATTTAGGCTGATTTTAGAGGAATATTTTAAAGTTCCAAAACTCCACACTTAGAAGAATTTCCAAGTGAAACCAGTCAATGTTAGCCTATGAAGGAAATTCAAGTTACCGGTAAGTACGGTTAAAATTACTTTTCAGGACCAGTACTGGCTGAAAGATGCAGCACTGAGGTCTCTCCTGATAACAGGTGAGTAAATCGGAATTCGTATTTCGGCTGATTTTAGAGGAATATTTGCACAATGGTGAAGGGAGGGGCGGGGCCTGAGGTGACATCTGTGCAAACGCGCCCCGTTGCGCGCTTTAAGTTGGGGGATTAAGTCCCCTTGAATCCTGAGGGTCCCTAGGGGCCAACTAGCCCACCAGGAACCTCCAATATGCGCCAGGGGGCTGCGTTGCAGAGACGTGTAGAGAGGCCACACCCCTTTTTACACCTTTCTGCAACGCAGCTCTGTGGCGCTTTCTGGATGTACCTGTTGGGCTAGTTGGCCCCCAGGGACCCTCAGGATTGAAGGGGATTTAATTCCCCATCTTAAAACGCGCCACGGGGCCTGTTTGCACACATGTCACCTGAAGCCCCGCCCCCTCCCTTCACCACTGTGCAAATGCGCCCGTGGCGCGTTTTAAGTTGGGGATTAAGTCCCCTTGAATCCTGAGGGTCCTCGGAGTCCAACTAGCCCACCATATACCTCCAAAAAGCGCCACAGAGCTGCGTTGCAGAGAGGTGTAAAAAGGGTGTGGCCTCTCTACACGTCTCTGCAACGCAGCCCCCTGGCGCATATTGGAGGTTCCTGGTGGGCTAGTTGGCCCCCAGGGACCCCCAGTATTCAAGGGGAATTCGTTCCCCCTCTGCAAACGCGCCAGGGGGCGCGTTTGCAGAGTGGTGAAGGAAGGGGCGGGGCCTGCGGGCCCGATCGTTTAAAAAAAAAAAAAAAAAATGTTGTCCCCTGAAGGAGGGCTGTGTGGCCCCCTTCCTTTTTCCTGTTTTTATGCCCTGGGGACCACATCCCCCAGGGCCTTACCCCTTTTTTTAATTTTTAATTTAAAAAAAAGGGGAAGGGGGCCGCGTGGCCCCCTTCCCTGGGCCTGTATTGGCCCCGGGACCCCATCCCCCGGGGCATGGCCTTTTAATTTTTATTCTTTGGAGGGGGCTGCGTGGCCCCCTCCTCTGGCCATTTAAGGCCCGAAGACCCCATCCCCCGGGGCCGGCCTTTTCATTTTTTTTAATTTTTAAAATTTTTCTTTTTTGGGGAGGGGGCCGCGTGGCCCCCTCCTGGGCCACTACTTGCCCCGGGGACCCCATCCCCGGGGCTGGCCCTCTCCGTTGGGGACTGTGGGGGGTCCCCAATCCCCCACAGTCCCGCCGGCTCCCCACGTCCCTTGGGAGCCGGCATTGCTTTCCACATGGGGAGCAGCTGACATGCTGCTCCCCATGTGGAAAAGCAATGTGCTTTGGATATTGGAAGAGAGAGCAGGTTTCCCTGCTCTCTCTTCCAATATCCAAAGCAGTTTGCTATGGCAGGACGGGAGCCGCGAGGCTCCCGTCCTGCCATAGCAAACTACAGTGTCCCGGGGTAGGCACCCCGGGACACTGCAGGAGCCGGCCCTGGGGGTGGTGGTCCCCAGGGCCATCAAGGGCTCCAGGAGGGGGTCCGCGCGGCCCCCTCCCTACATCAGCACAGCCCCGGGGAGGTGGTGGTCCCCGGGGCTTCGGGGTCCAAAACGGACCCCCATTTTAATTTGTTAGTGCCCCGGGAGGTGGCGGTCCCCGGGCGCGTGGGGGCTGGAGCCCCCACACAGGTTGTTAAATTAATTTTAAAAAGCCCCGGGAGGTGGTGGTCCCCGGGGCTGCGGGAGGGCTCAGAGCCCTCCCGCACCATTTTTTAAAAAGCCCCGGGGGTGGCGGTCCCCGGGGCTTGGGGGCCCTTGAGGCCCCCACACATTAAATTATCCCCCCACCATGCCCCCGGGACTTGGGCCACCCGAGGGCCAATTAACATTTTTTTTTCGGCAGGATTCGCGCACCCTGAGCGCATCCTGCCGATTTTTAAAAAAAAATGCTTTTTTGCCCAGGGGTCCTTGTGGGATCCCCTGAGCAGGCCTAGGGGTTAGGGTGTTTCTACCCTGCCCCCTTTGTGCGTTTTGCGCACTTGTTTCTTTTTTTTTCTCGGCAGGATACGCGCACCCTAAGCGCATCCCGCCGATTTAAAAAAAATAAAATCTTTTTCTGCCCAGGGGTCCTTGTGGGGCCCCCTGAGCAGACCTAGGGGGTCAGGGTGTTTCTACCCTGCCCCCTTTGCGCTTTGCGCACTTGTTTCTGTCCCTCGGTTCTACCGAGGGACAAAATGGCTGCCAACACTTCCTGAATCGGAATGTTGACAGCCAGCTGACAGCCAATTAGCATGCAGCTCGTGATCGGGACGGTGCGCGCAGGGTGCGCTGAGGGTACGCGTATCCGACGCGCCCATAGATATATATGTGACTTTACTTGTGAATTTCTCAGGAACTACTGAACGGATTTACACCATTTAAGCAAAAGGCACCAGTCTGAACCAAGGGCTACCTCTTTGCCAAATTTGGTGTAATTCCGTTCAGCAGTTCGGGCTGTAGCTGCGACTAAAGGTTCCTATGGAAAAATGAATGGGGAAAATGCGTTTTGGGACCCCCTTTTTCTCGGCCCCCGCTTCACGTATCACCCCGAGACTTTCAGGGTAGGAGCGGAGCGCCCCAACAAGTTGGAAACTTTCACGAAGATTCGTCAACCGGCGCCAACGTTATTTCAAATAGAATGTCGCGGATTTCCTATGGATAATAGGTTGTAACTATAACTATCTACTGGCGACCGCCAGTAGATAATATATATATATATATATATATATATATATATATATATTCACTGAAAAAACCATAGGTTTCAGACACGTTATAGTTAGAAATTAGCATTTAAAAAACCTTAGAAATTCACTGAAAAAACCATAGGTTTCAGACACGTTATAGTTAGAAATTAGCATTTAAAAAACCTTTGAAATTCACTGAAAAAACCATAGGTTTCAGGCACGTTATAGTTAGAAATTAGCATTTAAAAAACCTTAGAAATTCACTGAAAAAACCATAGGTTTTAGGGACAGTTATAGTTAGTTGGACATTTCACTCGTACAAAACCATAGAAATTCCCCCGTTATAGTTAGTTCAGCTAACTATAACTCGCGCCCCGCCATGCACTGCTGATGACGTCACATATTACATCACTCATGACATGGTCAGTGACATCCCGGGACACTGCAGGAGCCGGCCCTGGGGGGTGGTGGTCCCCAGGGCCATCACAGGCTCCAGGAGGGGGGTCGCGTGGCCCCCCTCCCAACATTTTCAAAGCCCCAGGGAGGTGGTGGTCCCCGGGGCTCTGGGGGTCTGTAACGGACCCCCATATTTAAATATTTAGTGCCCTGGGGAGGTGGCGGTCCTCGGGGCATGTGGGGGGGCTCGAGCCCCCCACACACGTAATTTATTTTTTAAAAAGCAAGCCCCGGGGGGTGGCGGTCCCCGGGGCTGTGGGGGGCTGTGTGCCCCCCACAAATATTTGACAAAAGCCCCAGGGGGTGGTGGTCCCCGGGGCTTTGGGGGGGCCTTGGAGGCCTCCCAACATTAAAAAAACCAAGCCCCGGGGGTTGGTGGTCCCCGGGGCTGCGGGGGAGCTGTGTGCCCCCCCACAAATATTTCAGAAAAGCCCCGGCGGGTGGCGGTCCCCGGGGCTGCGGGGGCCCCCTGGGCCCCCGCAATTATGTTGAACATGCCCCCGGGACCTGGCCCACCCGGGGGCTAAATATGAACGAAGCGCACTAGCCCGTGCTTCGCTTTTTTTTTTTCACGGCGGGATTCGCGGATCCTACGCGAATTTTGCTGTTTAAAAAAAACAAAAAGCTTTTTTGGGCCCTGGGGGTCCTTGTGGGACCCCATAAGCAGGCCTAGGGGGTCAGGGTGTTTCTACCCTGCCCCCTTTTCTTTTTTTTCACGTTTTTTATTCTGATTTCTTGTGACTCGCTTCTACCGAGTCACAAGATGGCTACCAACACTTCCTGGTTTGGAGTGTTGACAGCCAATTAGAATAAAGCTCGTGGTCGGGAGGGTCCGCGGATCTTCCGTGCCTCGAAATATCGAAACTTTATTTTTGATTTTCTCAGCAACTACTGAACGGATTTACACCATGTTTAAAAACGTTGCTTTCTGAGCCAAGCAGTACCTTTTTGCCAAATTTGGGGTAAACCCGTTCAGTAGTTTCGGCTGTAGCCTTGCATAAAGTTTCCTATGGGAAATTGATTTTTTGACTCTTATTTTTTGAATTTCTCTGGAATTACTGAACGGATTTACACCATTTAACAAAAAGGTCTCTTTCTGAACCAAGGGCTACCTTTTTGCTAAGTTTGGTGTAATTCCGTTCAGCAGTTCGGGCTGTAGCTTTGTCTAAAGTTTCCTATGGGAATTAACATGGAGAATACACATTTTGGGACCCCCCTTTTTTCTCGACCCCCGCTTGCCGAATCACCCCGAAACTTTCAAGACAGGAGCTAACCGGAGCGGGCTACGATTTTTGAAAATTTCGCGAAGATTCGTGAACCGGCGCCAAAGATATTGAGAAAACAAAAAACGAGTTTCCTATGGAAACTAGGTCCTAACTATAACTATCTACTGGCGACCGCCAGTAGATAATATATATATATATATATATATATATATATATATATATATATATATATATTTATATGTACAAACAAAGTTCCCCTTGCGGTGGAGGCACACTCAGGATCGTCGCTCAGGTCTCATGTGCATAGCCCCTTAGAATTTGCTGCCAACGCGTTTCAAGCATTACGCGCTTCCTCATGGGCAGCCTGTGAAGCAAAAGAATAGCGGTCAATAACCAGCGTTTTACCTCATTGGTTTTTATTACTCCTTGATTCAATAATTATGGTGCATTCTGGGGCTGGTAGTTGCAATAGAATACCGCCAAACCATTTCAAGCTTTAAAAACAATCAATAATCGGGGAAACAAATGTCACACGAGAAATGCAATTGCAATACCAGGCATCTCCCGCTTCGCCTCGCCGCTCGAGCTCCAGCGGCAGCGAACCCGCAGAGTTCATGTGGTGGTGCCATCCGTGACCCGGGGTGGTCACTCAAATGTACAAACAAAGTTCCCCTTGTGGTGGAGGCACACTCAGGATCGTCGCTCAGGTCTCATGTGCATATCCCCTTAGAATTTGCTGCCAACGCATTTCAAGCATTACGCCCTTCCTCATGGGCAGCCTGTGAAGCAAAAGAATGGCGGTCAACAACCAGCGTTTTCCCTCATTTGTTTTTATTACTCCTTGATTCATTAATTATGGTGCATTCTGGGGCTGGTAGTTGTAATAGAATACCGCCAAACCATTTCAAGCTTTTAAAACGATCAATAATCGGGGAAACAAATGTCACATGAGAAATGCAATTGCAATACCAGGCATCTCCCGCTTCGCCTCCCCACTCGAGCTCAGCGGCAGCAAACCCACAGAGTTCATGTGGTGGTGCCATCCGTGACCCGGGGCGGTCACTCAAATGTACAAACAAAGTTCCCCTTGCGGTGGAGGTACACTCAGGATCGTCGCTCAGGTCTCATGTGCATAGCCCCTTAGAATTTGCTGCCAACGCGTTTCAAGCATTATGCCCTTCCTCATGGGCAGCCTGTGAAGCAAAAGAATGGCGGTCAACAACCAGCGTTTTCCCTCATTGGTTTTTATTACTCCTTGATTCAATAATTATGGTGCATTCTGGGGCTGGTAGTTGCAATAGAATGCCGCCAAACCATTTCAAGCTTTTGAAACAATCAATAATCGGGGAAACAAATGTCACATGAGAAATGCAATTGCAATACCAGGCATCTACTGCTTCGCCTCGCTGCTCGAGCTCCAGCTGCAGCGAACCCACAGAGTTCATGTGGTGGTGCCATCCGTGACCCGGGGCGGTCACTCAAATGTACAAACAAAGTTCCCCTTGCGGTGGAGGCACACTCAGGATCGTCGCTCAGGTCTCATGTGCATAGCTCCTTAGAATTTGCTGCCAACGCGTTTCAAGCATTACGCCCTTCCTCATGGGCAGCCTGTGAAGCAAAAGAATGGCGGTCAAAAACCAGCGTTTTCCCTCATTGGTTTTTATTACTCCTTGATTCAATAATTATGGTGCATTCTGGGGCTGGTAGTTGCAATAGAATACCGCCAAACCATTTCCAGCTTTTAAAACAATCAATAATTGGGGAAACAAATGTCACATGAGAAATGCAGTTGCAATACCAGGCATCTCATGCTTCGCCTCGCCGCTCGAGCTCCATCGGTATCGAACCCACCACAGAGTTCATGTGGTGGTGCCATCCGTGACCCGGGGCGGTCACTCAAATGTACAAACAAAGTTCCTTTTGCGGTGGAGGCACACTCAGGATCGTCGCTCAGGTCTCATGTGCATAGCCCCTTAGAATTTGCTGCCAACGCCCCAACGCGTTTCAAGCATTACGCCCTTCCTCATGGGCAGCCTGTGAAGCAAAAGAATGGCGGTCAACAACCAGCGTTTTCTCTCATTGGTTTTTATTACTCCTTGATTCAATAATTATGGTGCATTCTGGGGCTGGTAGTTGCAATAGAATACCGCCAAACCATTTCAAGCTTTTAAAACAATCAATAATCGGGGAAACAAATGTCACATGAGAAATGCAATTGCAATACCAGGCATCTCCCGCTTCGCCTCGCCGCTCGAGCTGCAGCGGAAGCGAACCCACAGAGTTCATGTGGTGGTGTCATCCGTGACCCGGGGCGGTCACTCAAATGTACAAACAAAGTTCCCCTTGCGGTGGAGGCACACTCAGGATCGTCGCTCAGGTCTCATGTGCATAGCCTCTTAGAATTTGCTGCCAACGCGTTTCAAGCATTATGCCCTTCCTCATGGGCAGCCTGTGAAGCAAAAGAATGGCGGTCAACAACCAGCGTTTTCCCTCATTGGTTTTTATTACTCCTTGATTCAATAATTATGGTGCATTCTGGGGCTGGTAGTTGCAATAGAACACCGCCAAACCATTTCAAGCTTTTAAAACAATCAATAATCGAGGCGAAGCGAGAGATGCCTGGTTTGCAATTGCATTTCTCATGTGACATTTGTTTCCCCGATTATTGATTGTTTTAAAAGCTTGAAATGGTTTGGCAGTATTCTATTGCAACTACCAGCCCCAGAATGCAGCATAATTATTGAATCAAGGAGTAATAAAAACCAATGAGGGAAAACGCTGGTTGTTGACCGCCATTCTTTTGCTTCACAGGCTGCCCATGAGGAAGGGCGTAATGCTTGAAACGCGTTGGCAGCAAATTCTAAGGGGCTATGCACATGAGACCTGAGCGACGATCCTGAGTGTGCCTCCACCGCAAGGGCAACTTTGTTTGTACATTTGAGTGACCGCCCCGGGTCACGGATGGCACCACCACATGAACTCTGTGGGTTCGCTGCCGCTGGAGCTCGAGCAGCGAGGCGAAGCGGGAGATGCCTGATATTGCAATTGCATTTCTCATGTGACATTTGTTTCCCCGATTATTGATTGTTTTAAAAGCTTGAAATGGTTTGGCGATATTCTATTGCAACTACCAGCCCCAGAATGCACCATAATTATTGAATCAAGGAGTAATAAAAACCATGGAGGGAAAACGCTGGTTGTTGACCGCCATTCTTTTGCTTCACAGGCTGCCCATGAGGAAGGGCGTAATGCTAGAAATGGGTTGGCAGCAAATTCTAAGGGGCTATGCACATGAGACCTGAGCGACGATCCTGAGTGTGCCTCCACCGCAAGGGGAACTTTGTTTGTACATATATTTATATGTATATACATATATATATATATGAATATATTGGATTGCGGGACTGTTTGTACCTTGAATAAAGCTTTCTTTGGGGTAAGGCACCGCTGTTTCCGAGTGCGACTCTCTGTTGGACAAGACCCCTATGAGCAAATGTGTTAGCGGCCGTCCTGCCGCCGAGTCTGCACCACCCCTGGGAAGGGGGCCACGGGGTATCGTTGACGCAGTACTCCCTATGTGGGAAACAGTGTGAGGATTAGAACAGTCACACAAGCCGGAGCTCATGTTGAAGCTTTAATGAGCATACATCACAAAGCGCATCCATCTGTGGGGAAAATAACGGACTTCAACTACCATAATGCAACGTTAATCTCATCCAGAGCGCACAATATGGCGAACGATAATGCATATAAAAGGAGGTTGAAACCGAGCATGCGCTTTTGGCTGCACTAGTCCCTGATGAAGAGGCATTCTCGAAACGCGTAGGCAGCGGCCAGATGCTGATTTTAATTGGATTGCGGGACTGTTTGTACCTTGAATAAAGCTTTCTTTGGGGTAAGGCACCGCTGTTTCTGAGTGCGACTCTCTGTTGGACAAGGCCCCTATGAGCAAATATATATATATATATATATATATATATATATATATATATATATATATATATATATATATATATATATATATATATAAACAAAACCCTTTCAGGCATAGAGTGATGCATAAATTATGCCAAAAAGAAGCAGAGAACTCTTGGTAGTTCTCAAGTTTAGGTGGAAAGCAGCTCCTGTATAGAGCACCCTCAACACCATCGAGACTCTAAATTTGCTCACCTCAAATGTCTGCTTTTCTATCAAAGTCTTTAAGCATAGGATTAGCACAGTGCCATCCACGCTGAGATAGAAAGGGACAAAGTATTTTGCCATTTCTGCAGCAAAGTCTTTAAGCATAGGATTAGAACTGTGCTATCCATGCCGAGCTGTAAAATGGCCAAAGCCTTTTACCACTCCAGGCACAATATTACAGCTTTGGATTGGTAAAATACTATCCAAGCCAACCTGAAATGAATAAAAGCAACCCCTGACACGTGTTTCCCTCTCATTAGAGCTCTTCAGAGAGGTATAGCTTTGTTCAGACACAAGGGAGCACCCAGTATAAGTCAAAACAAAACCCTTTCATGCATAGAGTGACGCATAAATTATGCAAAAAGAATCAGAGAACTCTGGGTAGTTCTCAAGTTTAGGTGGAAAGCAGCTCCTGTATAGAGCACCCTCAACACCAGTGACACTCTAAATTTGCTCACCTCAAATGTCTGTTTTTCTATCAAAGTCTTTAAGCATGGTGTTAGAACTGGGGTTCTCTAGTTGGCAGAGGTAGGTACCTTTGTCCAAATAGGGACCCTTGCTTCTAGTCAGGGTAAGGGGGATACACTACTAAAATAACCCCTGCGCACCCCCTTGGTAGCTTGGCACGAGCAGGCAGGCTTATCTCAGAGGCAGTGTGTAAAGCATTTGTGAACACATACAGTAACCCAGTGACAACACTACAGATGGACACCACACAGGTTGTAGTATAAAAATAAGTATTTTTATATAGACTTAACACAAGACCCAAAACGACAAAAATCCACCATACAATACGAAAAATATGACTGTCAAATGGTAGAAAATAGTTCAGTTCAATAAAGATGATAAATGCAACACTTTACTCTCAATGTACCTTTGGATGCGTAACGCAAAACAAACAAAAGGGTCGCAGGAAAGGTGATGCTTCAATTCCTTACACGCAGAAAGGAGGATGCATCGGTTTCTTACTGCAGCCCAGTTACGATGCGTCGAGATGGCGCTTCAATGCGATGACGATCCGGTGCGATGCGATAAAATGGCGTCTTGCTTATGGTGCGACAACGTAGACGGGATGCGTGCACGCCCGACGGCCGTGCGGCGACTCGGCGATCTTCTGAGCCGCGACAGGCCCTGATACACGCTTCTCCGGTGATGCGCCGGCGTCCTATGTGGCGGCGGCACGCTTCTCCGGTGATGCGAGGTGCTTCGGTGATGCGATGGCGACAGCGGCGGCACGCTTACTCTGCGATGCGACGACAACTGCTGCAGCAGCAAGCTTCTCCGGTGATGCGGGGCGCTTCGGTGATGCGACAGCGGCGGCACGCTTACTCTGCGATGCAACAACAACTGCTGCGGCGGCGACACGCTTCCTCTTCGTTGAGTCGCGCTTCCAGCTCCCATTGACACGCAGTCTCTCAGAAGGCCCAACAGCAGTAGGCACTTCAATTCCCAGCAAAGGAATTCAGGAGGGGAGCTGGGGGTGAAGTCTTGTATCCCTGAGACCTCAGGCAGGAGGCAAGCTCAATGTTCAAGCCCTTGGAGATCTTCTTCAAGATGATGAAAGCACACTCAGTCCTTTTCTCCTTTCTTTGGCAATAAAGTAACCACTGCAGGCCAACCCCAACAACATGCAGCATAGGGGTAGTCTCCTCCTTCAGCTTCCTGGTTCTTCTCCTCAGCAAAGGTTGTCTTGATTCCCAGAAGTGATCTAAAGTCTTGGGGTCTGGGCCCCAATATTTATACTAGCAAATCCTCTGTCCTCTGAAGGCGGAGGGTCCTGTACCTAGTCCAAACCAGTTCTGGGTGCATTCTGCCAGTGCACAACTTCTTCCTTTGTCAGTGTGGGCCAGGGTCATCAGACACCCCACAGGAGGTGGAGCCAGCATTGTGGAAGGCAGGCACAGCCCTATTCAGGCCCAGGTGCTACTCCTCCCACCACTCCTCATGCAGATAGGTCTATTCAGCCTAGTGCTGACTCACCCTGTCTCCCGGAGTCCCCCAGCCCCTGTCACTCACAAACCCAGACATACAATACACAAGCTAGCAGAGGCAGGCTGGATGGTTAGGCAAGAAAATACCTACTTTCTAAAAGTGGAATTTTCAAACACAGAATGTTAAAACCAACTTCACTAAAAGATTTATTTTATCATTCTGAGTTCAGGCATACTAAATTCGTTTTTCCACCATGTTCCCTGGGTCAGTTAGGATTCTAAGATGTTATAATCAAACTGCCCATTCTGGCCTATGGGGACAGGTAGCCTTGCAATAGTGAAAAACGAAATTGGCTGTAATTCACTATCACACATCAGGGCATATCCCACCTCTTACATACAATGCACCCTGCCCGCAGGCCTACTTTAGGGGTGACTAATATGTAGAAAAGGGAAGGTTTAGGGACTGGCAAGTGGGTGCACTTACCAAGTCAACATGGCAGTACTAGACTGCACACAGGCTCTGCAATGGCAGACCTGAGTCATACTTTAGAAGCTGCTCTGGTGGGTGGCACAACCAGTGCTGCAAGCCCACCAGCAGAATTTGATTTACAGGCCCTGGGCACACGCGGTGCACTGTACTAGGGTCTGACAGTAAATCAAATAAGCCAATCATGGAGTCACTAATCCACACATCAGTTTATCATAGGGAGCACTTCCACTTTGGCACTGATTAGCAGTGGCAAAGTGCCCAAAGCATCTAAACCAGCAAAAACATGTCAACAACAGAGGAGGCATAGCGAAAAAATGGAAGGGGGAACCCACGCCAATGGTACCAGGTCTAACACATGGGATTAGCACAGTGCCATTCACGCCATTTTACAGCTCGGCATGGATAGCACTGTGCGAATCCTATGCTTAAAGACTTTACTGTAGAAATGGCAAAAGACTTTGCCCCTTTCTATCTCTGCATGAATGGCACTGTGCTAATCCTATGTATATATCTATCTCTCCAAGGGTGATTTAACTAAATCTGTATGTACTATTTAGGCTCATATTTT
>CAWUFW010027723.1:0-25301 GCA_963921515.1 Calotriton arnoldi
TAAGCCTGTCCCCGCAAAGAATAATGCTGTTTCCACATTCATCCCCCTCATATAGAAACAGAGAGGGAGGAGAGTCGGGACCTCCAGCATATATGGCTTAATCATTGTACTCACTGATTTGTTATCGCCAATTTACATATGGTGCCCAGACCTTCTCCAAACTTTTGGCGTCGCTAGCAATATTGGACTGGCTCGTATATTTAATACTTCTGAGGCAGTCAGCTATGAGTGGCGTTTTTTCCAATTTCCAAAGCCTGCATATCTCCTGTCTCGCCAACAAGATTACATAGAAGACGAATTTTGATATGGTGGAGTTTACTCGTAGACATGCTTCTGGATGCAGCCCAAAAAATATAAGTCGAGAGCTTACCTCTATCTGTTGTCCAATCACCTCCCTAATGAAGTTACATACCGATATCCAGAAGGAGGCAATCTTCGGACACTGCATGAACATATGAACATCGTCTGCCCATGAAGACACACTTCGGACAACCATATGCTTTCCCGGTTACTCTTGAGAGCTTGGCCAGAGACCAATATACCCTGTGGGTGGTAAACAGGTGATTTCTCTTAAGTGAGGCAGGTTTCACCACTGCGTGTTAAATGGAGAAGGATACTTGCCATACTTGCTTTAGATTTCCTTCCAAGTCTCCCTCTTCCCACATGTTGGTAGTGTCTGACAAGCTCTTATCGTCTGCCTCCAAGAATGCCCAATACCAAACTGAGACTTCCTTCTTTAGTGGGCCAATTCTCATCGCCTGTTCTAGCCATGGCTCATCTTCCTCTTGAGCCCACTCTTGAGCGGCCCACCATGAACGTAACTGATAGTATTTAAATCTCGTTAGCTGGCCCTTGGTGCATTTTTTTAACACCTCCCAGCCCACTAAACTTGCTATTCTCAGATCTACCCAATAGCTTAAGCCCGCAGATTTTAGGGGTTGACTAAGCTGGTCTATCAAACAATCTGGGGTACCCGAGGAGTCCCAAATTGTTGCCGAGGACGTATAGTACGGTATAACCAATCTCCTCCGAAAATATATCCATGTTCTTAAGGCTGTTTTCAAAACCTTCAACCTGATCTTTTTTAAATATTTCGGGTTCCCATATTTAAACAAAAAGTGACACTGACCCAAATCTCCAAGCATTGCCTCAAACAATCTCCCCATTGGTGAACTATCCGGCCTATTCGCTAGCATACGAAAATTCTTAAAGTGGAAAGCATGACAATATATAAGCAGATCCGGAAGAGCAAGCCCACCCACCTCCAGCCTTCTCAGTTTTTTCCAAGCAATCCTGGATCCCTTCGACGCCCAAATAAAACTGCCGATTTTACCCTGCAGCTTAGCTATATCCTACCTCCAAAATGTTAATGGTATAGAATTAAAAGAAACGTAATTTTGGGAAGGATAATCATCTTAATAAGATTAACTCTACCATAGATATTTAATGGTAAATTAGCCCATCTTACCAGAAGTCTCCCCACCTCCTGACTCACTTTTTTCCAATTAACTCTAGGAATATCTTCAAGCCTCTGTGTTAATAAGATGCCGAGATATCTCATTTGGGATTTTGCCCCCCGACTGCTATTTCTCTGGTTCCAGTCCATAATTTTCCATAACATTCACCTTATATCCAGATATCTTGCCAAAGTTCTCCGCCCTCACCATCAGATTGGGAATTGCAACCTGTGGGTTAGTGGTATATAACACCATATCATCTGCATATAAAGCTAATTTAGCCTCTAACCCAGCTGACTTGAAGGGGATTATGCTGGGATCCGCTCTGATCTGATGTGCTAGGGGCTCAATATTCAAGTTAAAAAGAAGAGGAGACAAGGGACAACCCTGCCTCGTACCCCTGGTAATGTGGAACCAATCAGAGAGCTCCCCATTAACTAGCACCCTAGCTTTGGGCAGCCTATAGAGATTTTGCACAGCAGTTACTACGTTCTGTGGGAATCCAAAGCTTTTAAGGGTTTCCCAAAGATACACCCAGTGTACTTGATCGAAAGCTTTAGCCGCGGCTACCGTTAGAGGGGATTTCTGAGCTTCCGCCATGTCAATGACTCCCATATTTGAGCTCATTTAGCTGTCTCCCTGGAATAAAACCTCCCTGATCAGAGTGTACAATGCCCTTGATGACCTGCGTCAAGCGTGCGCCACTCTTGAAGCTACTATCCCTGAAAAGATCTTATAGTCGGTATTCAAGAGCGATATTGGTCTATATGAATCTGCTCTTGCAGGATCTTCATCCGGTTTCAAATTTAGGACCACCGTAGCCTCTGACCAGGATGCTGGCGCTCCCTCACCCCCTAGATATATCGCATTAAATACATCTTTAAGAAAGGAGATTAACTTATCAATAATTCCGGTATATATTTATGAGGCCATCTGGGCCAGCCGCTTTCCCAGCACTCATTTTCCTACATTGTGCCCTGATCTCCTCCTCAGTAATCTCTGCCTCTAGAATGTCCCTTTGCTCCCTTGTTTATATCGGAAGATCTGACTCTCTTAACCAGGCCACTATACACTCCTTTCTTGGATGTATATCTTCTTTGTATAAACTACTCATATACCTCCAAGCTTCCCCTCTGATGTCTGCATTCGTTTTTAAAAGCACCCCCGTCTCTGCGTTCATCAGATCCAGTATCAAGTTCCTGGCTCTATCCATCTTAGCCTTCCATGCCAACAGCGAGCTAGACCTTTCGCCATAAGAAAATGCTGTAGCTTACTAACTTTCCATCTATCATGTATTCTTTTTCCCAACTGTGTTCCATACTCTGCCTGCAGGTCTTCCAATTCCCTCCGAAGTGCTGGTACCCTAGAGGTTCCCTCAAGCGAGGCCTTCTGAAGTTCGCTTTCTTTGACCTTAATTTCTGTGATTGCCCCCTCATCTCTCAACCGTGCAGCTCGTCTCTTACCCATCAAGGTGGCGCTTAATATTGCCCTTAAGTATGCTTTACATGCATCCCAAACTATTTGTGGTTTTGCAGAGTCTCTGTTAAAGTGGAAAAAGTCAGCTGTCTTACCTGCCAAGTCTAATACCACCCCCTCATCTAACAACATATTCCTATCCAGGGTCCACCTTCTTTGCCCCAGTTGTTGATGATTTTCTAAATACAGGACCACCGGAGAATGGTCAGAAAGTACTGCAGGGGCATGAGTTACAGCCTCGACCTCATCATTCAAATCTTGGTCCACCAAGAAGTAATCTATACGTGAATGATGGCCATACTTTTTGCAGTAAAATGTGAAACCTCTAGCTGCCCCCATCCTCCTTCGCCAGATATCTACCAAATTAAATTCGATCATTTTGTTTTTTAAACTGGAGAGTGTCAGGGGAATTAACATATTTTACCTTTGATGTTCTATCCAGATCTTTATTTAGAACTATATTAAACCCCCCAAGTATAATAGGGGCCGTAGCCTCCAAAAGGCAGGATTGCAACTTTGCTAATGCATCTGGCATAGTCGTTATTTGGACCATAATATGTTGCACAGGATACCAACCTAAAATGAATCTCTATGTTAGCCACCAACCATCTACCAGAAACATCAGAATCATACTTTGATAGCCTTATTCCTGAATTATTTGTAATAACTAAGGCTACTCCTCTGGAGCTACCTCTCTGATCTGAGCACACTGAATCCTGTACCCAACATAGCTTACTCTGCAGGTACTCCTGTTTAGGCATGTTCAACCAATGAGTCTCTGGGACGGTCTTAGATTGACTACAATTTAGCAAGAAGAGGACAGATTTTATCTTTTTTTTCCCCATGCTCTTACCACCCTGTGCCCCCCATCACTCCCCCCTCTGGGGAACCCCCCCTCCTATCCTTAGGCGATAGAATCCGCCCTTCACAAACCCCCGCCCCCGAGGAGAGAAATATTCAAACTAAACAAACGTGAACCTATTCGGGCTGTCTTCATCTATAAAACCTCCATTTAGTATTACTTCACTACCGAGACTAGTAGTGGACCACTAAGAACTGGATGTGGCAGCCGTGGTTCCCTCCATCTAGGCTAAGAAAGAGTCCACCTCCTCAGGGTCACTGATATTATGCATCTTGTTCATCCACATGATTTTTAACATAGCTGGGAATTGTATCTGGACCTGAGCACCTTTACCACGCAAATCATTCATCCTGGTGCCTAACTCCCATTGCCTCTGTGCCGTTCTTTTTCCTATATCGGACCTCACTTGATAGTTGATTCCCTCAGTGGATATCTCTGTGGTAACTTGGCCTTCTCTTAGGCCAGCCCCATCCTGTCTTCCTTCAGCTGGGTTCTCTAATGGAGAGAAACGATTGCTAAGGGGGACTGCCGATGGTCTCTCCATTCTCGAGACGGCCTGCGTTTGACTCACTCCACCACCATCCCCCTGAACAAGTGCTGAGGCCTTTGTCTGATCATGATTTTGAAATAGGAGTTGAGCGAAGGTGAGGGTTTAGGAAATGCGCGCCCTTCCTTCAAACCACACCGTTTAGGTCTCCCCGCACCTTTCGATGATTTTCTAATGGGAGACACGGTGATCGCCTCACAAGCCGTACGCTCCTTCGCTCTCAGACCCTTGACTTTTTTCTCTGGATCCGATCTTAGCTGATATCTATTTCTTGGTTGCGGCACCTGAGGTGTATCAGCTGGGGTAGCTCTTTCCACTATGTTCCCACAAGCTCCAATACCAGCTTCAATACCAGTACCTTCCCCTTCCAGGTCCTCCAAATGCCCCTTGGATGTAAAAAGTTCCTGCGGGGGAGGGTTCCTTTCCATCGATAGCTGCTGTACCTGCTGGACTTGCGTGCCGCCAGCTCCCTTCTCCCTTTCTCTCTTCAGCCTCCATGCGCCAAGATTTGTAACCTGCAAGAGGCCTCTGTTCCTCTTCTCCCAGGAGCTGATGCCTGCCTGCAAGACGCTGCCCTGTGCTGACTTTGCTGGAGCCCACCTAGAAGCCAGCACGCGCCATCTCAGCCCGAGATCTCTGCCAGAGAGCCGACACCCAACACCACAAGACCTGGTGCTGCCTCGCGTTGGGTCCCATCAGCGTCTGCAGAGAGGAAGCAAAGACTTAGCGAAAATCTCCCCAGAACCGCCTCAATCGAGAATCACAGACACCAAGCAGAAAAAAACGAAATCACCTAATCTGGTAAGTCCATCCTCAAATATCGGAGGATAAAATTACGTCCCTCTCATCCGTGTTCCAGCCCGCACCTCTCTCCTCGACTCAGGAGCTCCTGCGATACATGAGTTGTGACCATCCCCTTCAGAACCTTCTGGAACACCAAACACTATTAAATTACCTCTCCTGTTACAGTTGTCCAATTCTGTTACGTCTTTTTGGCCATTTAGAGTCGTGTGCATGAGTGAAGTAATTTCTTTGAAATGAAATGTTACTCTGTCTTCTGATTTTGTTTTTGTCTTCGGAGATTCTATTATTAATCTTCTTCACATTGCTTCTTAAGGCCATGATTTGAGTTTGCATGAGACTGGTGTTGGATTTTGTGGAGCTAGCTAAATCATGAACCTTTTCAAGTTCCTTAAGGATCGTCTCCATCATAGTGCTGTTTTCATTTTTACTTTTAATGGGTGATTCTGGAATGGGTGGTACTGCCTTGGTATGCTTAAAACCTGACTTTTGCTCTTTTTTCACCATTTTGTGTAAAGTACTGGCAATAATGGCGATTTAGAGAATCGTTAAGAACTTTGGACTGGAAACAAGCTTAGCCACCTAAAACATAAAATAAGTGTTGTAATACCTCACAGGAGTCACAGTGAAGTTATAAAGGCGGTCACAAGACTGTTATGAAGGAGGCATTGGGCTCACTGACTCCAACTAATGTAAGCAAAGAGGTAACAGATAGGTAGACCACTGTCTCCTCAATTCTTCTTTATTGGTATAGAGAAGGCACTCCGAAATTATTTGCTGGTAAGTGTTAGAGAGCTTGAGCACCACAATTAAATAATGGGTGTAGTTCTTAAATGCAGCCAATGTCAAAGAAGAACAGGTATGTTGTGGATTAAACATTATTCCAAAAAAGTGAGGGGTATGGTTATACTTTGTGGATTCAGGACCACTCATTCATGTATGGTAATAAAACTGACTTGGTTATAAATATGACTTAGTAAAGCAGGGCGAGGAGGTAGGTGAAAGAATTTTTGAAGCACTTAAGGCTTGAAACATACACACAGATGTGACAGTGGTGTGGAAGTAACTCATTTACTCATCTCTGGTTTGCATATCAGTCTTGTGGTGGGAGATCGGGGGTCTGCCATGTTGGCAGTGGTTAAAGTTTCAGTTTTGTGAAAAATGAAATCAATAGCAGATCTGGCTGACTCATTTAAGTAGTGCATCTTTGTCACTGTATTAGATGTAGGAAATGTTATCTTTGAAAGAAATATCAGTTGTCGTTGCTCTTCAGACACATGCAGTACTGATCTGCATCTTATCAACAGATGCCGAATGGAGTGCTTGATTTGTTCTCTACCAAAAGACAGCTTTCCAAAAACGATGCTCCAGAATCCTGTAGAACTAATCCAAAGAACTTCATGCACAAAGTCTGGTCATTACTACTGTAAGATCTGCTAGAATCACCCCTGAGCTCCTGAATAAAGTGGCCCTCTTCCACCACTCCCTAGCCACGCCTGACCCACCCATACCTGTGTTTGACCCTACCCACCAACGAACCCTATAATCACCCTTACCTCTACCCATTCCCGAACCCTAAATTCAACCTTACCTACCTTTATCTCTACCCACCCCCTAATCTGAAAATCACCCTTACCTCCCTTTACTTGTACCCACCAAACCTGAAAATCACCCTTATCTCTGTATACCTCTGCCCAACCCGAACCCTCAAGTCACCTTCAGCTCCCTTTATCTCTACCCACCTTTGAACTGTCATGTCACCCTCACCTCCCTATAACTCTACTCATCCTAAACCCTCAAGTCACCCTCACCTCTGTTTACCTCTACCCAGTGCTGAACCCTCAAGTCCCACTCACCTCCCTTTACCTCTACCGACCCCTGAACACTCAAGTCACACTCACATCCCTTTACCTCTACCCACTCCTGAACCCTCAAGTCACCCTAATTTCCCTTTCATATACCCACCCATGAAGCCTCAACTCACAATCACATCCCTTTACCAATACCCACTCCTGAACCCTCAAGTCACCCTCACCTCCCTTTACCTCTACCCACCCCTGAATCCTCAAATCACCCTCCCCTTTCTTTACCTCTACCCACCACTGAGCCCTCAAGTCACCCTCACCTCCCTTTACTTCTACCCACCCCTGGACCCACGAGTCACCCTCACCTCCCTTCACATCTACCCACCCCTGAACCTTCAATTCACCCTCACCTCCCTTTTTCTTCCACCTACTTCTGAGCCCTCAAGTCACCCTTCCCTCCCTTTGCCTCTATCCATCTCTAAACCATAAAATCACTTTTTTAAATAACATAAAAGTATGTTATTTAAAAAAACATATTTACCTGCGTGCTAAAGTATTGCGTGGTAAAGGAACAAATGCTTACCTGTGTGGTAAAGGCTGTTCACTCTCAGGCAGAACACATCCCGCCCCTTCCTTAAACACTCTCCTGCCTTCACCTTAGTGTCCCTAAATGTTTTGGGTCACTGTTGTTTGTTTTATACCCTTCTGTATGTCTGGATGCACCTTCACCTCTTTGACAGTTTTCCCCCTCCCCCACACCTGATACTTGAGGTCTCACCTGAGACAGCACATGCACTTTCACTTGCTAGACATTTTGTTTACTTACAGGGGACTTAGAGCCCACCCATTACTTACCATTGGTTGGCTACATCGTCAGACTAATTTCCTTGCTTCTCTTTGGTCAGCGAGTGCCGGCTTCACTTCCTTTTTGTGTGTTTGTGCATGACCTGGAGCATGGCCCGCGTACTGCTTCCTTTGCTCAGTGTCCTTCCACTACTTGCCACTTTCAAGGATACTTTTTTCTTTTATTTGCACTCCCTTCCTTCTTCTCCCCTCCCACACTGTTGCTTGTCTGGCTTGCCCCCGCCTATGCCTCATTGTTTCTTGCCCTGCCCACCTCCCACCCCCTCCCTCTTTGTTACTTGTTCCCTCCCATTTGTCAAAAATAAAAGCACCCAAAAGGTGCACCAATGGGTTTCAGGATGCTACAAAGATGCAGATGGTGATGTGATCCCGGTTATGCATGGCCTTTTTGGCGCCGTCTTCATGCGTGGCCAACACAGTGAACTTCAGCTCAGACGTAAGATAGTTAAACTTTTTTTGTGACTGCAGAGAATAATCCAATTCTAAGAAAAAGGATCAGTGCCCCTCGTGGGTAGCACTAGCCGCGTCCTTCAGCTTTTCCTTTTCTAACTTTCAGGCAGGCTGCTCAGCAGCTATGGTGCTGTCCAATATGGCTAAAGAAATTGACAAACCAGTAGTTCTCCCATAGGCGGGACCTATTGGTTTTGCCAATACTTTTTATGTGTTTTCTTTCCTGCTATTGAGAGGGCTAGTCTTATCCATCTATCTATTTTCACACATAGCTCCTCTTCAAGTGGGCTATAATTGTCCACATTCATATTTCCTATGATCTTTCATCCCTAAGTATTGAGCTAATTTTAAACACCATCTAAGTGGTTACTCAAGTACGACAAGTGTGTCATCTTCAAAAGTCTCAGTAAATGTTGTAGGGATGTAAATGGCAAGGCACCACTCCTGTTTCCCCTTCTAATTTCATCTGCTAGCCTTCTTGGTGAAGCTAAAAACCGTCATGGACAAATGCTGGCAAACTCTCTCTCTTTCAAGAAAACCATCTGGTCTTTTGCAAGATGTGAAAAACGTAATATTTCCAGCCTCATTGAAAACACAGCTAGTTAGTGCTGGTCTGGTCCTCAGCACCAGGACACCCTTTAGGGTAATCATCGTGTTCTACAAAATTGCTTTCATTCATACTTTTGTTATCGCACAAGCTACACTTTAATTTGACTTAAACTCCATGACTAGTCCTTTATTCCGAAGCACTGTAGCTCCTGAAGGGTTAGAACCACCCAGTGAAGAGGGGATTGGCAAATGGAAAAGAGACATCCCTGAGCTGTTGCCAACCTTCATAAGGGGATAAGCACAGTCTCTTTGGCCTTTAGGGGACCACCAGGATCGTTCTTGCCACCGACCTCTCCTGATCTTGTTTAAAACCCCCTGAATTACACTGAAGGGAAAACAAAGCTTTGGGCAACTTAACTGTTCCCCAGTCCCAGCAGCCTGAGATTCTGTAGCCGAGTTGAAACATTTTGCCAGTTGAGGGTGGAAACTATGCTCAATTTGTCTACTGTGGTATTCAGCACCATCAGATTGTATGAACCTAGTGGTCAGTCTAGACTGAGTTCCGCTCACCAACATAATTTACATGCATTGCTGTCCAATACCCCGGAACAAGGCCCATCCATAGATTGACATAGGCGCAAACCACATGGTTGTTCAATCAATCAATCAAATAATCTTTATTCGGTTTCATATGATAAAATCATAAAAGCACACATTGAGTGTAAATAAAACATTCCTCAGTAAACCATACCAATTAAGATAATGACCTAAGCTAGATGTAAAAAGCAAGGTACAAATGACACCAAAAACATGCTATGAAGGCCTAATTAAGAAAATCGCCCAGTTTAACAACAAATGGTCTCATCCGAGTAAAGACAATTATTAAGCGGAAGGGTAAGCAAAGCATTACAAAGTGCATTGTGCCATAAATGATATGTTAAAAGCAAGATAGTTAATCACAACTGGACCTAAGCCTGACAGCAGATGTTCAAAGCTAAGCACAAAAAAAACTGTACTACCCCTAAGTATCTGTAGAAAAATACAAGTGGGGCGCACTTGACTAAAATTGAACTTTTTTAGAATCAGAACAAAAACGGACTTTCTGGGTAAGTCCTAAAAACTGCAGAACAACAAGAAGTGAGGCATGTCCTGTGGGGGCTTCCCGTCTCAGCCACAGGGCGACAGACTCTGGCCCTTGTGCTTCCCCCTTGGGTGGGCGAGAAGAAGATGGAAGAGATCAAACCGGAACCTGGTCAGTAAAAAATGGTCATACGAATTCACAAACCCTAATAAGTACGGTTCCACAATCTGTGTGGTTCTTAACATGATGAAACGACGTACACTAGGCTTAAATAGCTCCTTGCCTTCCCTTGCTATTGCCTGCAGTTTGAAGAAGGCCCTCTTGTTGCTCAATTCGGGGTTAGCAAAAAGATCTCCTCTCCCCACGCTCGCTAAGCACTCCTTGATGTATTTGAGCCAGGGTACTTTGGAGACATGGTCCAGAGCCATACAGTCCCTTAGGATCGTTTTGTTTAATGATGTCCCCTTACCGGTCCAGACTTTTAACCATAATGACACCGGGTGGTAGGCTATCAAGTCAGTAAGATAGTTCAAACCAAGCTCCTCTTGTACGATAAAGGTGGAGGTACCATGGGGAATGGCTAAAAGCCATCTCAAAAAATTGTTTTCAACAACTTAGAGGTCATCAGGGATGGTGTATCCCCAGATTCCACTGTCGTACAACGCTTTTCAGATGCACTTAGCGCTATACAGTTGTAGTATGGCCCCCACGGGTCTTTTACCCAGTCTGGAAGCAAAATTAAAAATAGCTGCAGTCGCCTGGGTAAGGTCATTCTTCTTGCGGTTTTTTAAGGGCCCCTAGTTCATCTTAGCGTCCAGCAGAACCCCCAAATATGAGAAAGCGCCCGTCCTGGGGACCGGGGTAGACCCAACCTTGAAGATGTAGGGCCTACTGGAGCGAGCACCTACTTGCATCACGTAGGACTTTGAGTTGTTGACCAGCAGGTCCTGATCTTCCATGAATTGGACAAAGGAATTTAACAAAGTTTGCAGGCCCCTCTCGGTCCTAGCCATCAAGACATCGTTGTGTGTGTACAGCAGAACAGGAAGGCCACGCCGTCCCATCTGGGGGTAATCCACCTTAGTCGCCATTAGCACCTTCTCTAGGTTATTTATGTATACATTAAATAAGAACGGGTCCAAAATACAGCCCTTGTGGACCCCTCTTTGAATAGGAAACAAGCGCGTAACCTTGAGATCATCGGAATATCTGACCACCGCCTTCGCGTCCCGATGAAGGTCTTGTAAGAAGAGAACTATGTCCCTGTCCACCCCCAGAGATAGCAAGGTCTGCCACAGCTTGCATCTAATCACGCGATCAAACGCGGAGGACAGGTCCATAAAGGCCAGATAGATGGTACCGGGATGGGCAGCTGTGTACTTGTTCAGAATCATAAACAGGTTCAGATATTGATCTACCGTTGAAGGACCGGGGCGGAAGCCATATTGGACTTCTGAGAGAATGTTATTCTCATGGGCCCAATTAGATAGCCTGTCCAATAAAATGCGTCCAACCACTTTGACCACAGAGTCCAACAGGGAGATGGGCCTGTAGCAATGCGTGCTATCTCTGTTCCCTTTTTTAAAAACTGGGACAATGATGGAAATTGCCCATGAGGCCGGGGGACCAGCTCTAACGGCCACATTGATAACTGAAGTGAGAACGGAGGCCCACAACTCCAGGTTGGAGATGTAAAGGTCGGGGGGGATTCCATCTGGTCCTGGAGCCTTGTTACGGGTCAACCCCACTATATCCAACCTGACTTCTCCCTCGGAGACTGTCAGGGCTGATTTATCCGCTCCCTCTCCACAGGGAGCAATCTGAGCCGGAGGACCCCGAAACATCCTCAAAGTAGCTAACCCATTCATTCTCTGTAATGTGGGCGTCAAGGGCATTTGCTGTGCCCGCTGCTATGAAAGGACTGTTGACAATGCTCCAAAAAGTGGTGCTACTCTTGATTGTACTGGCCTCTATGAGCTTACTCCAGGCATCCTCCTTCAATGCCTCCTTACGCCTGACCAGGGCAGCTTTATACTGTTTTCTACAGGTTCTTACTAGGAAGCTATCTCTTGGAGTGGTGCGTAATGGTTCCTTGAGCTTCCTAGCCGCACGCGAACAGGTGGAATCGAACCATCTTTGGGGCCGTGTCTAGATGCCTTTTAGGGGCGAGAGCCTTCAGTAGGTCAGCTATAGAGCGAGAAATGGCTTCAAATGCATTGACCGTGATCTCGTCTGGCTCTGACTGTGTGGCCAAACATATCTGTCTTTCATTTTGACATTTGGCTGAAATGGTCTCAGGGAAAGAATTAGGAATAGTCTGAGCCCATTTGAGTCTTCTGCCCCCATCTGTAACTTCCAATAAACCCCCTCTTACTCCCCCTTGTTCAGACACAATAAGGGCCAGCTGGCTTTAAGACACAGGGAGTCATGATCGCTACGGGTGCTTACTTTGATAGAAAAATTCGATATTAGGTAGAAGAGGGGGGTGGAAACAAAGATGAAATCAATAAAGGTATTGCTCCCATTCCCTTTGAAGGTGGGGGTAATGTCAGGTTGGCCTGGATCCAATTTGCCCATTGCTGATAAAAGATCGAATTCGCTCATTAGGGCATTTAGGTTATCAGCCTGGCCACTGTGCTCTAGGTGCGTCCCTGCGAAATGGGGACAGGATAAGCCCCCTGTACCCCACATTCTTGGATCCCCACATAAGTGGATATTAAAATCTCCCATCAGTACAAACTGAGTCATATGGCGAGTGGAAACATTAAGATTGGTCAGGAAAGCGCCCAACCGGGATATATTACCGACCTTAGGAAGAGACGATATGGTTGTTAGTTCTTGCAAGAAACAGCTTGGTCCCTCAGGTGGTCTGCAGCCAGTTCCTTCCATTTGGAGGACGTGGTAGACTCTCATGCCCACACTCACTGAGAGGGAGTCCAGTTTGCTACCTCTGCGCCTTGATACTGCCTTCCATTTTGAGGACATGGGAGGGTAACAATTGACCTCTCCCCAGCCCCTTCCCTCTTCCCAGATCAGGTTAATAACAACCAAGAGTTCCAGGGATATGTATCTGAACAAACCTATGAGACAGAATCTAGTGAGTGTGTGAAGAGGTTCCAGGGCTCGTGTGGCTTGGATGACTGGCTCTGAAATTTCTTCTAAAAGCATGCAAACCCCTCACACACTATTGTAGCATGCTTCAAAATCTATTTGCCGCTTCTTACCCAAACCTGAATGGTGTCTAAGGTGGACTCCTTTGTTCGAGGATTCTTAGCATGTTGTCTCAGAGGCACCTTATACAGGAAAAGTTGTTTTGCTAGTTTAAAGCTGCTGTTAGGTAGACTAGTTCTCTCTTTATTGGTGTCTCCCTTTAGCAAGATTAAAAGCATGAGGGTTGTTTATGACCCTTCATATCCATGGGCCAGATGTACGATGGCTTTTAGCGGTTGCAAATGAAAACTCGGGCCGTTTGCGACCGCTAAATAGCCTTTTCACATGTACTAACCCTATTTTGCAAGTCCGTAAACTATTACCGACTCACAAAATAGGGTTTGTGAGTCGGTATTAGGAACGGGCGTTTCAAGGGTGTTCCTTCCTAATAAGCGAGTCACAGGGGCATGTATGGATGTCTTGCGACCGGAATGCAGTCGCAAAACATTCATATTTTACCGACTCCGTGAAGGAGGTGGTGACCCATTTGCAAAAGGGAAGGGGTCCCTAAGGGACCCCTTCCCCTTTATGAATGTGGGCACCAACTTTTTTTAAGAGAAGGTAGTGGTCCCACTTTTCATTTTTCTTTTTTAAATGCATCCCGTCTGTGATTAGAGGTCATTCCCAATGGGTCGCAAATTGCGACCTACCTCATGAATATTGATGAGGTAGGTCAGGCAGTCAGTTATGATCACTTTATGAGGTAGGTCATTTGCGACCCCATTGAGAATTGCTAAATGTGTCTGAGACACATTAGTACATCACATTTTGTGAGTCCCTAATTGCAACTCACAATAAATCACAATTAGAGACCCTTAGCCCTTAGTGTCTTCTTGTACCTGTCTCTATTGTTGCCTATAAGGGTCACAGGCAATTGATCAGGACAGCACCGTAACTAATGGATTCCATAGCCAGAGTGACAAAAAAGGTAAAAGTCCTAGTTTCAGCAAGGAAGGATTTCAGTGCAGCAGATCCTACTTTTGTGCCATGGGCTGTATTCTCTGGCGGAAGGATACTTTTTTTTTTTGCCCTCTGGAGAATAGGTATTGGCATGCCACACACTCTGTTGAACTTTGGTTCTGCAAACTACCTCAACGGACTGAGTGCAAAATAGGATTTCTGAAGGTTAAGAAACCACATGCTGAGCTGAAGTGTCCTACAGACAATCAAGGTGCCTCCCTCTCTCTCCCTCAAGAGACCTCTTCCGGGGCAGGGTGCATCTATTAAATGATATCCTTCATTCATTTTTTCCTCGACCTGCTTGATGGAACTGGCATGTCCCAGCCAGTTGTTGATGTGTGGGATGCATCTTGATGCCGTTGTATTGGAGTGCACTCAAGTGTGGAGCTAGGGATTTGGGAAAAAAACCTTTGGGATAACTTTAATCAAAAGGGCAGGACTCTGAATTGAAAATGGCCTAATGGGAAAGCAAATCATGTGCAGGTGTAACAAACACTTTGAAATAAACATCCCATGGATTGATGCTTGAAAGTAAATGTGTTAAGACTATGGGTTGCATGGTATCCCTCTGGAATGGGATGGATTTCACATTCCAGTCCACCCTTTTGAGATGTCTGATAGGTGTGAAATCTCCTGTAGGTTTCTTGACCCTGGAGAGGATATCAGTCCCCATGACCTCCAACGACCCAATAGGGACGGGGCAACCACTTTCTTGTCAAGGACATTCTAAATTCTCGTACTCTTTTTACCAGGTTGTAAGAGCTGCAACAAAGCAACAGCCCACCACCGATGATAGAGGGTGTGCAAAGAATACTTATGAGCATTCGTTGGCAGGTAGTGGTCTCTACAACTTTTGGATTACCCAGTGTTACTATGTCCAGTATAATCGACCTGACCTATGACTGAGGCCTGTAGGAAGATAAACAGAGAGGACGCACCCAGCGGCATACCATAACCACTTCTTTAAAAGAGAACTTGGGAAGAAATGCAACATGAGTTTGGCATACTCGACTGCTTTCTTGATGAGCGCGCCAAACAACTTCTACCACAAAAACAAAAAATTCAGAGCATGGATATTTTTAAACATTACCCCTTCCTTGATCTGATCTTGTGTCACATCCTAGCAAACATGGCAGGCACAGAAGCAATGGGCGTCATCTTTAATGCATCAGTAACATATCTTACTCAAAGTGTACCTATTTCTCAGTTATGTTGATAAACACTAAATAGTCTAAGCCCTTCAGGCTTCTAGACGGCCCTCATAGTCCTTGATGATGGAATGGGTAATGTATGCTGAGTAGGTGTCTGTGAGCATGGCAAAGTTAAAACCAGCATGGGACCATTTACAAATCCGTCTCCACCCTTTTCTTCATCTAGTCGGTGTCCGTCCTTGATTTTCGGTGTCTAGTGGAAGCTAGGCTTCATCGGTGGCGGAACGTTTAGCAGCCTTCTATGTGCTAGTGCCACTACATGTTGTTTTAGTAATCTCAAAGTTGCACTTAATGTCCTTCAGAAAGCAGCTTCTGTGTCAACACTCTTTCTGGAACTGCTTCTGCTCACTCTTCGGTTGAGGGGGAGCGGAAGGTGAGGGAGGAAGGAGAAGGACAACAGCATTGTCAGTCACAAAAGAAACAGGGTAAATACTAAAATGAAATCACAATTTCCTTATGTTCCAGTTTTGTGGACCTCCTCCTATTAAAAACATGTTAATTTAATAGAAAAACCAGTCAAGCATATATTCAGAGTTCTAAAATGCAAAAGGAGAGAATCTTCTGTACATAAAACGATCCATGGGGTTCACGATTTACATTGCATTGAATTACTCTACTTAGGGGCCGATTCCGATCTCGGTCGGAGGCGTACCCAACACCATTCGGTCGGGAAAAAAGCCATGCGAAAGCCTGTTTCCCGACCGATCCATTACAATACACCGAGCGAGCAAGTGCGATGCGCACAACAGCAAAAATCCGGCCGAGCCGTACTCACCCAAACCAGGTCCTGTTCTCCGACCGAGGCGAATCCGGAAAGCGCCGAATCGAGTCGCACGGAAGGAAAAATGCAGCCCCGTCCGGCCGGACAAGTACGATGCGCTTCCCGTACGCGCCCGAACCCGTCGCTACGCACGGCACGTCAAAGCATCCGGGAGAGGCGCACATAAGCTCCGATTCGCGCCACAACACGATCCACGGCTCACGAGGAGCGAACACGGCACCGACGGGGACGAGGCGAAGTGGCACGGGGACGACGCGAAGCAACGAGAAGGACGAGCGACACGAACCAACCATGAATCCCTTCGTCCCGATCATACCAATATTCTACATCTACTACCGGAACAGGCACGGACGCGTACGGCGCAGAAGGTAAGCCAGACACCAACCACAAAACACATACAACACGTACACGACACATCACACACACACACGGGGATGCTGAATATACTTACACCAGCACAGCAGCACCATAGGGGCGGGATGGCCATCACCAATGCCACATATGCACACAGGGGCCTGAATGCGCACCACCACCCCTGCCCAGGGGGCTGGATGCCTACCACCACTACCACCCTCACCCAGGGGGGCTGGATGCCTACCACTACTACCACCCTCACCCAGGGGGGCTGGATGCCTACCACTACTACCACCCTTAGCCAGGGGGCTGGATGCCTACCACTACTACCACCCTTAGCCAGGGGGGCTGGATGCCTACCACTACTACCACCCTTAGCCAGGGGGCTTGATGCCTACCACTACTACCACCCTTAGCCAGGGGGGCTGGATGCCTACCACTACTACCACCCTTAGCCAGGGGGCTGGATGCCTACCACTACTACCACCCTTAGCCAGGGGGCAGGATGCCTACCACTACTACCACCCTTAGCCAGGGGGCTGGATGCCTACCACTACTACCACCCTTAGCCAGGGGGCTTGATGCCTACCACTACTACCACCCCCACTCATAGGATGGACAATGCATGACACAACAAGCACACCACAACCTAGGGAATGCAAGATAAAGACATCCCCCCACCACCATGACAAGCGTGTGTAGGCTGTGTCAAATGCCTACAACACCGAACATGACTTTGAACATACAATGTGACCCCCTAGCACATGTGCCACACATATATGTGTGTGGCACCCACAATACAAGCAGCCCATGACCATTGTGGCAATGGGGCCTAAACCCCCATCATCACAGTGACCAAAAGGTAAGTGTGGGGTCCATAGCCGAAGCACATTTTGACCATTGTGGCAATGGGGTCTAAACCCCCATCATCACAGTGACCAAAAGGTAAGTGTGGGGTCCATAGCTGAAGCACATTTTGACCATTGTGGCAATGGGGTCTAAACCCCCATCATCACAGTGACCAAAAGGCAAGTGTGGGGTCCACAGCTGAAGCACATTTTGACCATTGTGGCAATGGGGTCTAAACCCCCATCATCACAGTGACCAAAAGGCAAGTGTGGGGTCCATAGCTGAAGCACATTTTGACCATTGTGGCAATGGGGTCTACACCCCCATCATCACAGTGACCAAAAGGTAAGTGTTGACAAAGAAAGAGCTGCAACTGCCAAACTGCATGGATCATTCCTGGTCACAGAACCAAAAACTCATCTGTGGCAAAGTAGTGTATGTGTCCCATTGCAACATAAATTGGGTGAGCCAAATACTGCAGTGCAAATGAGACATTCCTTTGGCCATGTGCAGACAAACAACACCCATGGGGGCTGACACCGTCAACATTCATCAATGACACAATGACAGAAGTGACCATCAGAATGCAGAACCACATATTTGCACCAATGGGCACACAAATGCAGATATCCTGTGGAGACAGCAGATGTGAGGTGAACAGATACCATACCATGGCAGCAATGGGACACACAAACCATGATCACTGTGCTGACCGATGACCTAGGAGTCCCAGGGACAGCAGGGGAAACACACCAAACAACATACAGCCAATGGCACACCCAAGATATGCCAATGCAGTGGTGCAGATGCACAAACACAAACAGGCAGACCAACACTGTCATCATACACAGCAGGTGAGGGGTGGGGGTGCCAGTGTCCCCAGGCAACCACACAACACATGAGGAGAGCTGAATACCAATCATACAGATGTGCATACACTGCCACACTAAGGTAACTCATGGATCCAAATCCCCTATGTGGGCAAGCAGGCATTGTCAGATGAGAGGGAGCACAAAACACACATGTCACACAGGCACGTAGGAACAACAACTGACACAGCAAGACACAGACACACCACAGCACCACCCCCAGGGCCCCCACAATGTGGTGACCCTGGGCTGAATAAAAATCCCACTGTGATGACAAAGCTAAATGTCGTTCACACTGTGAACCACAGTCAGGTGTCCTGAGCAACAAACTACCATCACACCTACACAAGCACAAATCAATCAGCATGGCCAGTAAGCCAAGGCCAACATGGAGGCAGGGGACTAGCTGGGCAACGACTCCCATCTGCACACACTCAAGACCACACCCTCGACCTCCAACAATGTGCAGCAGTGAAGTACACATGCACTGGTGACATTGCACATGCACCCATGACTATTCCAGGGTGGTGGGTGGGAACCAAGGTGCACAAACACATCACACATGGCCACTCAACAAGACTCCTGAATGTCTGACACACTGCACACTACGCTGTACATGGACATGACGGCGATACCACACCAACCAATGGGATCCCAGCCACAGTCACACACCAATGAAGAAGCCAAGGTCACCCACAAAGAACACACATAGACAACAACCAACATTGCAGCCCGGACCCTGAGAAGTGCCAGCAGTCACACACACAACGTGTCACAATCACTGAAAGATAACACGAACTGAAAATCACATGACAGGGGCAAACAACAAGTGCCAAGGGGAAACCTGACTGTGACCCATCTGCGTCTGCACACAAACTCAGCCCTGACAGCAAACACACCTATGGGTGACACCCTGATGACCAGTAATGTGCCATGCACCCACATCACAGAGAACACAGGGAGAAGACTTTGGGGGAACATAGCTCAAGTCAGCAAGCATCACAAACAGGTACAACACTAGGGATCACAGCATGCGCAGATAAATGGAAGTGAACACACAGACATGCACATACAACACACACCTTGGGCGCAGGCAATGTCACACGTGTACACACTGCCATGAGGGGACTCCACTCCTGTGTGAGGAAAGCTGTGCCATATGTTGCCTCAGTAGGGCCCCATCATGTCAGCTGAGCACTTGGTCACACAATCAAATTCAAATTCAGCTTTATTCGATTGTAAGATATTGCAATCATAAAAGCAATTCGTACACATTATAATCATATTAAAAGACTTAAAATTGAATATCGATTTTTCAAATTAATTCATTAAAAAAATTTTTGGGGCAGCAGCTATGATCATTATATCGCGCTTAATAACATCAATTAAAAATTAATAACGTTTCATTAATTCTAAAACAATATTCTTAAAAAACAATTCCTCATGATATTATGCTCTTCCTATAGCTGACCACTTTTTTAAAAACATCGCAATTTTCCAAATCATATTAGCATTGTCCATAGTTTGTAATGCGATGTAAGCTGGACGACATTTTCTTATCCCCATAGTTCTCAACATTGGCAGAATCCAGACTTTCCTAATGAAAGTATAAAATCCACAAAAGAAAATAACATGGATAGTGGATAGTGGACTGACTTGAGCAATTATCACAGGGACAGGGTATCATAGTTCGGCTCCAGTCATTCATATCGGGAAAACTAATAAGTCTGTGTACCATTCCAAGCCTGAATCTTGTTAGTAGGAATCTGTCGTATCCTTCTGATACTATCGCCAAATATGGCTGAATTTTAAAAACACTTAAAATCATTTGATTTTCCAGTACCGTGGGCTTTAATATTTCAGTCGTCAACCGTGACATTTCCAACATCACAAGACCCTCTTTTTTTAAGTCTTTCCTACGTACCGCTTGCATAGAATCAGGATCAGTGAAATACTCCAAATGTCCCAGATTCTGCACAAACACATCACACATGGCCACTCAACAAGACTCCTGAATGTCTGACACACTGCACACTACGCTGTACATGGACATGACGGCGATACCACACCAACCAATGGGATCCCAGCCACAGTCACACACCAATGAAGAAGCCAAGGTCACCCACAAAGAACACACATAGACAACAACCAACATTGCAGCCCGGACCCTGAGGAGTGCCAGCAGTCACACACACAACGTGTCACAATCACTGAAAGATAACACGAACTGAAAATCACATGACAGGGGCAAACAACAAGTGCCAAGGGGAAACCTGACTGTGACCCATCTGCGTCTGCACACAAACTCAGCCCTGACAGCAAACACACCTATGGGTGACACCCTGATGACCAGTAATGTGCCATGCACCCACATCACAGAGAACACAGGGAGAAGACTTTGGGGGAACATAGCTCAAGTCAGCAAGCATCACAAACAGGTACAACACTAGGGATCACAGCATGCGCAGATAAATGGAAGTGAACACACAGACATGCACATACAACACACACCTTGGGCGCAGGCAATGTCACACGTGTACACACTGCCATGAGGGGACTCCACTCCTGTGTGAGGAAAGCTGTGCCATATGTTGCCTCAGTAGGGCCCCATCATGTCAGCTGAGCACTTGGTCACACAATCAACAATTAGCACCAAATGAGGGCTCCCATCACATCAGCCTGGTCATGGATGTGCCAACGGAATCATCAGCACAGATCCAACACACTTGTATAGCAATGTTGCACTGACTACACGGATGAGTCCTTCCCCATTGATGCCCAAACCTGCATGTCCAGTGGAGATGGCAACACGGTCAGGGAAGTAGACAAATGCAACGATGGCAGGCACAACAGATGTGCAGGGGTGGAAGCCACAGATATGAAATTGCTAATGTAAGTAGGAAATCCCATTGCCAAATACTGAACACATGACACCCTCAGATGCTGCTATGGATGACATGGATACACCACATGATAGGACACATTCCCCCTGGACCACATGGGTTCCTGCACAGTAACACTTCATAATCATGAGACCAGATATCACCATCACTGCAGCAAGGGCATGGTTAGCAGCACCAACAACATGTACATCTGAAGCATGAGCACTAGAGAAAAGAAAGTTGCTTTATTCAGCATATGTGTTGAATGAAAACGACGTCCAGAAAAAATAGAGCAAAGGCCAATGGCCAGTCCATTGTCAAAGTTCAAACAGGGTGACACTGGCAGATGTCACCCTACGCATGCCTGCACAAAACCAGGGACAATCCACTAGGAGGGGCAACCGGGGGGCAGGCCAGGCACCGCAGGGACAGGATCAGGGCTCACCAGGGGAGTCAGGGAAGGGGTGGTGGGTGCTGGAGAGCCACTGACAACTGCAGTGGAGGTGTCTGACATGGTGTGTGCCGGCACAACTGGGGGCATGACTCAGATGTCGTGGGTGCCGGCACAACTGCAGTGGACCCTGCAGATGGAGTGGACAGGTCCGCCACTGCAGTGCCCAAGTCAGACAGGGCGGTAGTGGACTCCACTGCAGTGCCTACCTCCAGGGGAGGAGAATGGGGAACAGGCAAGGTGGGTTGGACAGAGGGGAGGACACCCTCACCACATCAGTGGCACAGACAAGCGCAGCGGGGGTGTGGTGCTGGGAGAGCAAGTGGCAGGGGGAGAAGGCCTGATCCTCTTGGGGATGGTATATCTGTGGGTGGGGGAACCTGGGGCAGGGTGTGGTGGGGGCACCTGTGCAGTGGGGGCCTGAGGGATGGAGGACGGAGACCTTGTGCCTGAGCTGCAGAGCGGTGGCGGGGTCTTGCTCTTAGGACTCCGGGGGACTTGCGGGTGGGGGCCTCAGTCCGTCTGCGCCTGGGGAGGGTGTCCGGGGGCGAGGGGCACTCTGCTCCGTGTGGGTGGGCTTCCTCTTCCCCCGGGATGCTGGAGCAGCTTCATCGGTGGGGAAGAGGCCGAGGTCACAGAGGAAGAGCTGCTGTGACTTTGGGGTTGCAGGTGAGGCAAGGGAGGGTGCTTTGGAGGGAGAGGGAACTGAGGACTGCGCAGTGCATGTGGATGCGTGTGTGTGTTCCAGGGCCCCATCCCCTGTGAGTCTGGCTTCAGTCCCCTGAATGTGCGTGCGTGTGCGTTTTGTCATTGGCGTGTGTGTCAGTGTGCTGGATGTGTGTGTGCTGGTGTGTGCCTGTGCCAGTGTGTGTGTGCTTGGGATGGGTAAGGTGCTGGGGAGTGTGGATGGAGCAGAGGCAGGAGGGGTGAGGGACCGTTTGAGGAGGGACACTGCTGCCGTCAGGGAGGAGTCCATGGACCTATTGCCCCTCTGTAGGTCAGACATGCCCGATGAGATGCCCTCCATGAACGACACCAGCTGAGTCAACAGCGCGGTGTGCGCATGGAGGACACTCAGCATGGCTGTCTGCCCTACATGGAGCTGGCGAAGGAGGTACACAGACTCCTCACTCAGGGCAGCAGGGGACACAGGGGCAGGGGCTGCGGTGCCTGGCCCAAAGGAGACACGCTCCCGGACATGGGAGCCTCCACGGACCTGGGGAATGGGAGCCGATGGGAGGGCGGTGGTGGTGCTGGTGGTGGCGGGGACAGCAACACTAGCTGGGGTGTGGTGGCTGCTGACACCCGCCTCCACAAGGGAGTCATCCTCCGAGTTGCTCTGGTCCTCAGCTGAGGTGGATGCTGCTGAGGACTCCTCGGTGTGGCTCCCCTCGCCCTCCGTGCCACTGGGTCCCTCCGACCACTCCTCGGCTGCTGACCCAGTCTGGCTCTCTGGCTCCTCCTGGTCCGTGGAGCTGTCCCCTTCCGTGGCCGTGGATGTATCTGCAAACAATGGGGAAACAGACAGACATCAGTCACCTGCACATAACGCACACACCACTGTGAGCACAGCACATCACAGAGCAAGCCCTGGCATCATTAGTTGTACATTGCTAAAAGTGCCCTAACTGAACAGGAGAAGCCAATTGTCAGTCTGATGCCAAGCATGGCACTCACATCCCACATGGCCTTGCACCCATCTGTCTGGTGTCTGTTGGATTGCAACACCCCAGTGTTGACACATGCACCAAGTACACAGTAGTTGGACAGTGCAGAGGACACGGTGTGGCATGTGGACATGCACACATCACAGCTCTTGCCACTGAGTCAGTACAGGTTTCCGGATGAAAGGGATGCCCAGAGTCAAATAGGAAATGCATGTGATGCATACCAGCGACAGACACCATGATGCACCCATGTCCTGATAGCCAGCGCCACTATGGTGTGCATGTAGCACATGTCACTCCCCTGCAGGCTCACCAATCAGTAGACACATGCCATGGCGGAGGCATGACTGCAAAGTCATACATCACTGTCTCAGTGATGTATGACTTTGCAGCCAGGCTAACAACACTCTGCACTGTGTCACAATAGTAGGTCATGGGGAATGCAAGTCCTGGAGCTGCACAAGTGCACATGTACATCCCCCACAACACATCCTCTTAACCCTCATCTGTCCAGGTCATACCTATTGGACATATGGTAGACCTGTGACACTACCCTCTGAACCTGAGCCCCTCACACTCTGCTGTGCATGGGGAACAGCTGCCTGAACTTCACATTCACATGCCCCAGTCTGCATGGGCAGCTGATCAGACACCTATGTGTCACACAAGTATCGTCTCCTATGGTCACATCTCCAGTGGCATGCTGAGCCCCTACCAAGAAACTCCACAGCAGTCCTGGCGACTAATCCACAGCACACTGACACAGAGGCAGACACCTGAGGGGTCAAATCACTGCGCACAATGTGTCAGCTGATACACGGGAGTGGGAGTACAGAGTGTATTGTATGGCCTGGAGTAGGCATGACTGTCCAGCCCCACATGAATGAGGGATGAGCCCTGGACTGTAGGCAGCTGGCTAAGTATGTGTGACACACGTCATATACATACTCCTGGGGCCCAAACATTGTTCCCACCCGCAGCATGGGTGTGTGCCAGATACCCCAGCCACATGTGGTGGATCAGCTCAGCAATTGGACCACAGATCAAAGTAACACGCTGAATACATGTCAGAATACAGGCATTGTGTAAGCAATGGACCCACCCATGATGCCCACCACAGAGTCAGGGAAACAGATGCTGTCTCCCACCTTGAGTCAAGCAAACTGCAAGGACACAGTCCTAAGTGACAGAATCCCCTGCATGTAAGGGCCACACCTGGGTATCAGATGAGGAGTGGGCAGTGCACAATAGAGGGACATGGCTCCTGGACAACATGACTGCTGTACTGTGGCAGTTTAACCAGGCCCGAGGAGGGCACATAGCATGTTAGACAGAGTTCACAGTGCAGTCTTTGACTCACCCCCTCCTTGCTGCTCTCTGGCCTTCAGCTGCCCATCCAGGTCTGGAAAGACCACCGCCAGGATCCTGAGCATGTGGGGGTCAGGGTCCGTGTTCCGCCCCTCCTGCGAGGAGGCGACAGCTTCAGCTGGACCCGTGCAATCCTCCGGGTCCAGCCCCGAAGGTCCTGCCACCTCTTTTGGCAGTTGCGGATCCGGCGCTTGTAGACCCCCACGGACCGGACAGCCCGGACGATGTCCTTCCATATCTCCTGCTTCCGATGGGCAGAAGCCTGTCAGGATGACAAAGTGATAAGGCCATTACTACACATGCAACATATCCGTGCATGACACAGTTGCATATACATGTCGCAATCACAGGGGCACATGGTGTACACAGGCAGTGCACGGCTGCCCATGGACAGTTTTCCAGAAGTCACTACATGGTATCATTGCATGGGGAGTAAAACCCTGTTCAGAAGCACTGTCACTGCACCATACCTGTCCAGTGCAAGTCACTACACACTATGGGGGTGACAACTACTCAGTGAGCCTGCTAGCCAGTGGCGTGCAGACTCTCAGCCTTGCTAGTCTGACAAAATGCACATTCAGAAAGGCAGTGCACAGGACACTCACCTGCTCCCCTGGTGTCCCATACAGCTTGCTGTACTGTGGAAGTAGGCTGTCCAGCAGGGCCTGGTTCTCTTCAAGGCTGAAGGCTGGGGCTCTCTCCACAGTACGTGCCATTGCAGGGTCCAGAGGGGCAGAGACAGCAGCAGTGCAGTGGCAGATGTCGTCTTGGAGCATGTAGTGCAGGCAAGTGGGCTCTCAGGGGAAC
>CAWUFW010027724.1:0-25290 GCA_963921515.1 Calotriton arnoldi
GGCAGCGCATTCAGGTGAAAAACAGAGCGGCTGCTTTAAAGCCGCTCCGTGTTTGTTTTCACAGTGCAGGCGGCAACCCGCCAGCACTATTAAATGGGATCAGAGACCACCTTGCAGGCGGGTGTAGTGAGTGACTTCACCCGCCTTCAATGGGTGTCTGGGGTGAGGGGGGGTCCATGGGACCCCCTCAACCCCCTCCAGAGGGCTGCCATCAGGGGCGCACTGACAGTGCGCCTCCTGACAACTTCTTTGCCTCGGCCTGGGCGCAGAGGCAAAGAGATTCCCTTATTTGCATGGGGACACGCCCATGCAAATTTTCAGAGTTAATATAAAACCAAATCCCCTGAATTTGCAGAACATTGAATTAGTTACTTCTAGGAAAAATTAACCACTCTTTTTTCCCCATTTATGACACGAGTCACGAACTTTATTCCAATAGATTTAAATCAGAGTGAAAGTTCACTTATGCAACCTTTAGTGGTTTTGTTGCCAGTTGCACATTTTATCAGTCAGACAATTGCCCCTTTTTACTCTGATGCTGCATCACATTCACCCTGAAGTTTCTCTGTTAAGGCTTTCCCACAACGCCTGGGATTATGGGTCGGTTTCAGCACAAGCTACTAATGCAGGGTAGGCAGCACCTCATGGACGACAGAAGTTACAAGCTCTAAGGTTTAAATGATTGCTTATTTGTACTATGCTCCAAAGAAGATCCGCATATTGACAATATTTGACAACGTAAAGTGCAGCAAACCTGAAGCCGACATGGTGCACTGGAAGCGGTAAGACGGAAACTACAGCTACTCTTCAATAAGGCAAGAATTGTTACTGGTTTAATTATAATTGAAGAAGCTGAGGTAAGGCGGTCCTCTTGCTGATCTGGGACCGGTGAAAGAATGGGCAATTAAATCATCTTTGGATCTTTTGTTTTACTGGGTAATTTTTGCTAGAATATGGAACCCTCCAAAAATGAATAGGGAATGTATGAAGTCTTGAGAACGGTAAGAATAGCACTGAATGCCAAATTGATTGATAGCAGAGATGAACTGCTCGGTTCTGGCACGACAGTACCAAGAAGAACTATCACATATACCCTAAAAAGGAAAGCATAACTACACAGCATTAGGTAAAAACGAGGTGTCCAAGGATGATAAAATTCACGTACAAACAGGACGAAGAGGCTTACGTGGTACTTAAAGCCTATTCTTAGGCCTTTTTATATGATAATAAAAAACAAAGCCAACAAAGCCGACTGGTTGAGCTTTTCTAATGAGCAGCATACCTGGAGATAGCAATGCGCATACAAAACATTATCAGACAATCACACACAAGGTACCAGGCATGCCTGTAACCAAGCACATAGACCAAAAGACATACAGGTATCTAAGGACTCAACTAACACACACACCGCACACAGAGAGACACATAAATCCAATGGTCGAAGTGGTCGGGATCTGAGGGGCACAATGTACCCATACATTTTTTATTTTACAAAAAAAAGTTCCCTACTAATTCAGAGAGTTGAAATGTAAGGCAGGGAGTCTCCTGTGCTGTGACACCGAGGAAGGAACAGACAGCTAAACAAGCCTTCTTTCCAGGGTGGCTGCTGCCTGAAATACATGAAATATGTGCAACTGGTAAATCTGCAAATGTATAGGGTGTCTGGAAGCTGGTATTGGCTTTAATTGATGGAATCACTTGAAGCTTCCTGAGGACACACATTCATTATTTTTGAGAGGCATTGTATGGAAACTACCAACTAAGTTGCAAAGTGTGTGTGCTTTTAAAAGACCCTACTTACATGTTCACAGTACACAGTACTTTCTGTCACAGACTGGGACCTCGTAGCCCTAAACATACACAAGCCACTATTCTCCACTGCACCGGCCAGGATTCAATTGTGTGGCTCTCTGGTGCAGTGCATTAACTAGCAGAGGTTTCATAATGTATGATAGTGCAGTTCCCACCGATTAACATAACTTGCATGTCATTTTCATTTAAGCAGTGAGTTATTTTATATGCAGTTACCTGAAGGTGAAAGACTGAGAAAAGCTACTGAATATTTTTATTTTTTAGCCACACCTTTGCCCACGTCCCCACGCTCAGTCACCGCCGCCCCCAGTGCATGCAGCATCACAGTTCCCATAGTTTTGTTCATGCACTTCTACCACTGCATATATCCATACAACAGAAATATAGCCAGACAGCACAAAGCAGGCAGACATCGTTGATGGGAAGAGACAGGCTCCATACTCATTTTAGATTTATCCATTCTGCAGATGGAATCTTAATGGAAAAGTCGCTTCTACTGGGTGATGGCAGTCTTCCAAGTCACATTACAATCTAGTTTTTGCATCCTTTGCAATGAAAGGCAGATGTGTAACAGCAAAGAAAACTTGCATGCACGTGCAAGATATAAACATGCATATACATCATTTATTTTCGCCCTATTTCAGAAGAGGCGTACGAATGCCCGATGCAGACTGCACAGCAAACAACGAATCTCGAAGGCATGAAACCTATATTTAAGATAACTATACACATATCAATGTTATTGTTACAGAATATCCAAAGAGGTCATGTTCAGCAGACGACTCACCTTTTCTGGGTCATACAGGGGCATTTCTATGCTGCCTGTCATTGTAATTTCCAGAGAAAGCCAAAGCCTTTGGTGAAATCGTGCCAGTGTGGTGGAAATAAAGAAATGGAAATCTCCTGTGCATGCAGAGCACGACAAAACTGAAGCTCTGTAAGGGTCAAGCCAGGGACCCTACACAAACCAATGGAACGGGTGGCGTTGGAAAGCTGTTGTCAAAGCTCCCTGATGACAGGTCTTACCACCACCAGACACGAGCCTACCCGGAGCACTGCGCATGCGCCCAGGGATCCTAAATCCAAGGGGGACACAGCGCATACGCAAAGAGGAACACACTAGATGACGACACGAGGTCTACAATTAGTCCCCATTTCAAAACAACGCGCTCTCCAGGTAGTGCCAAGGTGACTTCGCAGCATACTGTATAAAGTATAGGAGAAAGCAATCTATACAATTGCATCCGTCATTAATAGTTCCATTGAGTTGAAATATGAGACTACCCGCATCCCTATTATTTTTGAGTATTACTGCACACTCAATTATGAACGCAATTGTATTGCCAGTAGTGACGGTTAGAACCGCAAATTTAATCCAAACAGAGAAACGTTGATTTTTTTTGTTGCTGTTTGATTCAAGTGCAACGTCGATCTCTATTGTCCCGGCTGTGACTCGTTTGCCATCTCTTCTGTTTCCCTGCTTCCGGGCATGCGCGCGCAGCAGGGCTGCCACGGATGGGCCCCGACGTGTACCATCCTCCTTCTGCGCATGCGCATTGAGCAGTGTCTCTGGATGAACATGTCTCCTCCTTGTCCTGGCTCTTCTGGGCCCCTGGGCCCCTCGCCTGTCCTGGGCATGTGCAAAAAGTCAAACCGAAGCGTCTTGAGCTATTTTAGTCGAGACCTAAAACTGTTTGCACGCCACTCTTACTCTTAATGCCTTCAGATACAAGACCTTCTCTTAGCAATTACAATGAAAAGCAGAAACAAAATGTGCAGTGTGAAACCAGCCCAGGTGAGTCCCTTCCCTGCCAAAGAGACGTCATTTGTGTTTGGGCAAACAAGCACGCCATCTAGCACTAAGGCATTCAGCTATTCTTCCCAAAGGGCCTCTATGTCCTTGGAGTGCCCTCTTACTCATCTGACCTGGTGTGCACAGTCTGACTGTAACAATACGTGGCAGCTCGTCGTCTTATTGTCCATCCGTTTTTTCAGTATTTCCATTGTATTTTTAATGTAACGTTTTATATCGCCCCCAATGAAAGGAATGATACAGAGACATCCAGGAGCAGGGCTGGAAGGACAGGTGGGGGTTACCTTCACAGAGGATGACCCTCGTGGAGAAGGGGGCGTGTCATCAGTTGCTTTCGGATAGAGATGCTGCTCGGGTTACTGTGGAGATGGAGTGGTGGAGAATTCCAGAGACACAAGGCTTGATTTTTATTTATTTATTTATTTATTCAATGCGTTTTTATATAGCGCGGACTTTACCCGAAGGTGTCAGAGCGCTTCACAATAGGAACAGTAACATTACATGAGGAGAAGGTTACAAGTGAGCATAATACAAAAGCAAGCGTTACATTACATGAGGAAAAAGTGACAATTGTGCAAATAACAAAACAAACAAGATACAAAAAGAGGTATGCGTTACAAGAGGAAAAAGTGACAGGTGTGCATGATACATGAGATACAAAATACAAATAGAGGTATAATACTGCAATAAGTGGCAGTCACTCAGAACACACTGGGAAGGCACTTCTATAGGCATGGAGTACAGAATTACCTATAGTGGAAGAACTTCCTTGAGGGAGTAGAGAGGGCGTGAATTAAACAGGAGACTTAAAAAGAAGGGTACACAAACATAAAATCCAACACAGCACGCAAGGGTGACGAATGTACAGGAAAAAGTAAAAATTTACAGTGAAGAGCGAACTTCCTAGAGGGGCCCGAGAGTGAAAATATTAGTTCTGAAAGTGTCTTTGGAAGAGAAGAGATTTGAGGTCAGCTTTGAAGATCCGGGTAGGGGAGGTGGCACGGAGCAATGGGGAAGCGAGTTCCAGATTCTCACCGCATTGCCTGAGAAGGATTGCGCCATCATCTTTCCCTTTTGAAGACGGGGGGCTCAAGCAGAAGCTTTTCCGCATTGCGAGAAGGGCGAGAGCCACCGGACAATTTCAATTTATTCGCCAGGTAACGAGGGGAGGACGTGTGTAAGGCTTTGTGTGTGTTGCAGGCAGTTTTGTAAATAGATCTTGCCTCGATCGGAAGCCATCGAAGAGAGGACAGGATAGGAGTGACGTGGTCGCTTCGTTTAGACCCTGAAATGAAGCGAGCTGCTGAGTGGAGAAGTGTGGCTCAATGGTTAGAGCGGCAGACCCTGATGCAGAGATCTGGCCCGGGACCAGGGTTCAATTCCCGCCTCGGCGGGTCTTGGGCTCAATTTCCTCGGACCTGATAATTCTCGCCTCGGTGCCTATTCTAATCATGGGTCCCACTCTGCAACTCTGGGCAATAGCTTGCTTAATCTCCACAACGGCCCCAACAGCGCTGGGATGCCTGGCTTCACCCTGGGGGTGCCCAGGAGTGGACATTTCACAGGGAAAAGCCAGGAAGGGTTCCACAGCGGTGTGCGTACAGCGCCAGGACACCCCTTTGGGGGTATAAGTGCGCTTTACAAGTACAAATTTCATTTCAATTTCATTTCATTTCATTTCATTGTAGGATGGATTTGAGAGGGGAGAGGTGGGATTTGGGTAGGCCCGGCAGAAGAGAATTGCAATAATCCAGTCTTGAGAGAACCAGAGATTGTACCAAGGTTTTTAAGTCTTTCTCCGGGAAGAACCGACGGATCCCCCATAGAAGGCGCAGCTGGTAACGTGCGTTCTTAGCAATAGAGTTGATGTGGGAGATTAGGTTGAGTCTTTTGTCAAGAATGACACCTAGGGATTTAGCGCTGTCGACAATGATGGGTTTGTTGTTGAGTAGGTTCAGCTGATCCATCCAAGATTGAACAGGAGGAGGTGAGAGAGGTAGAGAGGAGGAGGAATTCAGTTTTGGCAGGATTCAGAATGAGTTGGTGAGCTAACATCCAGTTGTGAATAGAGTTGAGAGTAGAGTTGAGTAGTGAGAGATCGTGTGCGGAAGATACCTTAAGGTAGATTTGAGTGTCGTCCGCATAAAGATGGTAATGGATCCCAGATTTGCTTAGAAGGTTCCCTAATGGTTCCAGGTAGAGATTAAACAAAGTGGGTGCCAGGATAGAACCTTGAGGGACGCCTTGACCTACGGCCAATGGAGATGAAAGACTGTTCGCTATCTTGATCATTTGGGATCTGTCCGAGAGGAAAGAGGCAAACCATTTGAGCACTGTGCCATCCAATCCCATTCTCTGTTGAAGAGTGTTGAGGAGGGTGCTATGATTAACAGTGTCAAAGGCTGCAGAGAGGTCTAGAAGAATCAGAAGACACGATTCCCCAGAGTCGAGTATATGCAGCGCATCATCAATCACTTGCAGCAGGGCTGTTTCAGTGCTGCAATTTTGGATGAAGCCAGACTGGAAGACGTCGAGGAGGTTATTGTCCATAATATGTAAGGAAAGTTGTTTCGCAACAAATTTTTCGGTGATTTTCGAAAGAAAAGGGAGGTTGGTGATAGGGCGGAAGTTGTTGAGGTCGTTCGCATCGGCGGAGGGTTTTTTTAGAAGAGGGGTGACCTGTCCTGATTTGAGGGCAACCGGGAGGGAGCTTTGACTGAGGAAGAGATTGACCAGCCTGGTCCAGTAAGAGAGAGTATAGGTGTAGAAATCGATGGCGATGTCGCTAGGGATGGGGTCAGAAGAATGGTTGGAGGGTTTAGTTTCGAGGATGCATTTGAGGAGGTCATCTTCCGAGATGACGTCAAAGTTCTGCCAGGTAGCTAAGGATTTTCGCTCCTCAATGGGGGTGGGGTGGGCGACCTGATCGACCAGTGCTTTGACCTTTTCATCAAAGAATATAGCAAAATCTGCTGCTTTCTTTGTGGAATCCTCAGGCTTAATGGTTAGGGGAGAACAGTTTGGGTTTTTGATGAGGTCAAAAAGTTTTTGGGGTCTGTTTTTGGCTGAGTCAAGGAGGGATCTGAAATGTGATGCTTTTTCAAGGAAGATGTGGTTGTGATATTTGGATCTTGCTGAACGTAAAAGAGAGAGATTGGAGGTGGAAGGAGATTTCCTCCAATGTTTCTCCAGGAATATAATGTTTTTCCTTTCATCGTAGAGAGCTTTATTGAACCAAGGTGCTGAGGGGGTGGGTCTTTTCCTTTTGCTTTGGAGTGGAGCTACATTGTCGATTTCGACTGCTAGTACCGAGAGGCACTGAGAAGTGAGAACGTTGACATCCACGTTGGGGTCTAGTCTAGGAAGTGCCCGCATAGCAGAATCACAAAAAGTGTCAAGATCAATGTTCTTAGTGTTGCGGAACCAGGTAGTAGCTCTTTTAGGTTGGCCGAGAGTTATAACGTGCGATAGGTGAAAACGGAAGGGAATGAGGAAGTGGTCAGACCAGTCTACATGGATGGGGGGAGCAGTAGTCAGCAGGTCTGCTTTGGATATGACAAGGTCCAGAATTGCGTCCTTGGAATGTGTGGTTTCCGAGCAATGTTGGAAGAGATCATTGGCTGAGAGAAAGGTGGCAAGCTTGTTGGCAGCCGAGTCTTCCAAGGAGCCCCAGTGGAGGTTAAAGTCACCCAGGAAGATCTGTCTGTCACTTTGAGAAAATTGGTCACTGATGAAGTCAGTCAGTTCCTCCACAAAGGAAGAGCAGTTACCGGGCGGGTGGTAGATGGCATGGAATCTAAAGGGTGAGTCGTGATGTATTTAAAGTTCTAGGGATAGGCATTCAAATGTACGGAAAAGGGTGGTAGGGAAGGCTTTCATTTGAAGGGAGTTCCTGACGATGATAGCGACACCACCCCCAATTTTGTCTCCCCAAACTGTTTTAGTTTAGATGGCTGTAGAAATACAGGGAGAAGCTATCCTTTACCGATGAATGAATGAAGAAGAAGTCTAGAGCTTTGTTGTGAACTGATTTGTGTATCAGATACAGTATTTTGAAACCAATCCTTGATAGGCAGCACTGGCCACATTTTAAAGTTGGGATAGTGGTGCCTGAATCTTTTATTCTGAAGATAAGTTTAACAGCACATTTCTCTTCTCTATGTTGCTGACAGTGATTTGCATGAGAACCCCCACATAAACCATTGCAGTATGTATATGTTGTAACACTTTTAATAGTCGGAAAGTAATGCCTAACTCAGATGTGCTTAAGTTAGCATGACAAGGTCGAAGCTGGCTCACATTGACATCCATTCATATTTGCAGAAAGACGTGTAATTTTATTTTACATGAACAAGCCTTACCACGTGCATCTTTCTCTGTGTTCTTCTCCATTTCTGAAAGTTATTTTAAATGCAGCCTCAGTCGTGGTCTCTGCTTATGAAGTGAACAATGTTTTATACATTTGTGCTGCTACCGAAGGAAGCCATGTCCAGGATGTTTCTCTCTCTGTAACAATGCAAGGTCCTTTTCTCAAGTCTTTTCAAGGTGCTAATCATTGCTCCAAATAGCTAATGCATTTTGTTTCTTTGTGAAAGTATCATCTTATTTTCTGTTCCTTCCTCGTTCATAAATATGCAGTACAGTGGGTTTTTACTAGGCGTATCTTATTTGATATATTCTTGAACTTTTGAGTAATGATTGGCTGCTCATGGTGAATCATTAATGATCCAGGCCTATTATGTCATAAGTGATCATACTGAGTGTGGTTTCTCTTCCTAAAACCCTTCAACAGATGATGTTTCTAGTATATGCACCAGCCATTTGCTTACTTTCCTTGAAGGCAGACTTCATGTCAGTCTGTCCAATGATTTATACTTAGAACATTTTGCACTTTCTATCCAATCAGACTTGACGATAGTCTGTCTTTTTATTTATGTCAAGTTTTTGGCACTTGGTTTGGAGGCAGACTCTGTCAGTCTTCTTGCTGAGCTATACTTTGGTTCTAGCTGGTGCTTGCTTTAGAGATAACCTTATGTTGGCCTTTTACCTATTTTGATTTATATTGATTCTTAATTGCTGATTCCCCTGTAATGATTTAACTAAATTTTTTTTGATTCCTCTAATGAACTTGGGGGCATATTATCAAGGGCCGGCGATAAATATCGCAAAGCGCGCTTAGCGCTTGCATATTTATCGCCGGCTATCTCTGTAATTTATCGCCCGGTTAGCGCGTTATTAACAACGTTCATCGCCGAGGCGATAAAAATTTCAGAGATAGCGTGGATATCGCCGTTTTCCATGTGGAAAACGGCGATATCCTAGATGATAGGGCCTGTGGTCTTAGCCACAGAATCCACCCCCATGTTAAGTATGCCTTAGTCAGGAATTTAACAGACGTTAAATTCCTGCGTTAAAGCATACTTAACGCAATTAAAATAATCGCTTCCTCGCATTGTAAATATCGCGAAGCTGCCTTCGCGATATTTACCCATGTTGTTTCCACAGACACGCCTACTTTGCATCTCATTATCGATGCGAAGTCAGGCGTGCTGGAAACGGGAGCAAAATCAGCAAAACACGCGATAGCGTGTCTTTGCTGATAAGGCGATATAATTATCGCCGCTTTTCGGCCGAAAACGGCCGCAAAAGCGGCGATAATTGTTTATCGCCGCCTTGTTAATATGCCCCTTGATTGTTAACAAACCATTATGGTTTTGACTTTAATTGTTGACTCATGAAGGTTTATTTTATTGCCATTGGAATTAGTCTTATGAAGACTGAGATAGGATTGGGACTATCTCAACCCTCTTGTTTTATTTAGAGCAACAATATATGCACATGTGTAAGAGCTATTTGTATAACACAAACCTGCACCAAAGAAAGCAAATTGTTGGACAGGGTGAAAGGCAAAGATGTAGTCAATGAGCAATTGGAAGGGTGGCTGGGTTCTGACGGAGGGCATGGACTATTTCTGCATTGCGATTTTGTGTTCTTTAGAGTTGCCTGTCTTTAGATATTTCCTCAATCAAAGTAGGGTTGTGGTGGTCCTCATTGATTTATTTATTTTTTTAAATTTTTTTTTTTTTGAGAAGTTTTATATAGCGCTGGCTAGACCCGGAGGTATCAGAGCGCTTTACATGAGGATCAGTGGTTTACAAGTTACAAAATTACATCAGTTACAGGAGCCCAGTATAAAAACATGAGATTACACAATAATAAGGGAAATTGACGTAAAGTATAGTCAAGACACTGGGAAAAGGAGGGGGAAGGGGGGGAAAACACAGCAGGGAGACGAGGAAAACTGTGTCAGATGTCCGGCTGGGTAGGTGCCGGCCATGGGGGTGAACCTGAGCCAAACTCCTCTATAGCTGCATGGAACAGCTCCACCGGGCATCGGCCAAGGTTGCTCGGGTACCAGGATGTCCTTGTAGATCCTGGGTGCGAGAATGAAAAAGACCTGTTGCTTTGGTTATTCTTTTTTTTCTTTTCTCAGTCTGATGGTGTCTTGGCTTCTAGTGTCCGAGAGACACCAGAAGTGGTGAGCTTGTCAGCCAGATAGGTGGGAGTGTCTGATGTGATGACTTTGTAGATGGTGCGATTGATTTTGAAAAGGAAGCAGGCCTGTCGGTGGAGCTCCACAAAAGTGAAGTTTGCATGATAGGGTTACAGCTATGACAAGTGCAAATCAACCACAAATTGAAGTCAAGTGGGTATGCCTCTAAGCAGTGAGGGTGTCCAAATAGGTTTTTGGTTATGGATCCAGCCTGTGGAAAAATGATAGGCCTTTGTTGAAGGTGGCTTTCAGATTTCTAGCTGGATTAGCTGGAGTAAAAAGGGTGCCCATGAAGTGGGGGCAGATTGAAGCTGAGTCTTAGGTGTTTAAACATTCCAGTTGTTGAAAATCATGAACTTTGAAGTACTCTATAGGTACCTTATGTTCTTGAGGATCATGAAACAAGGGTTTAAGCACAGTTGCACATCAGAGAACTCACTTGGAATCCAACACATAATGAATGCTTCATCACCGGGTCAGATTATTTTGGGCCAAATTATTCAATGATCAGTTGGGAGCACTTAGTACCTATCACTGTTGCTAGCAGATTTATCAATCGGAATATGACTTTTTAGGCATGGAATTTAAAATGCACAATATTCTGGGAGGCGTCAATTGCAATTGGGCCCTCATCACATTAACATAGGTGTGGTGTATGTGGGAAAGTTTAACAATTGGCTTGGGCCACTCAACAGTTGTATGCTAGTTTCCCCTTTTTTTAGGTTTTACCTGAGACGGCACATGCACTGTCGTTTGTGACACATTTTGTTTACTTACGGGGGGGCTTAGAGACCGCCCATTGCTTACTATTGGTTGACTTCAATGTCACTCTTATTTGCTTGCTCCTCTTTGGTCAGTACATGCCGTCTTAACTTCCTCTTCTTGTGTTGCGCCTTCTCCTGGAGCATGGCAAAACTACTGCTTCCGTCGTCAGTGTCTTTCCTCTGCCTGCGCTTTGGAGCTCCTTTTTAGGTCGAGCCTAGCGGCAGCGCGCTTGCGCTGCTCGCTCTGCGAGACTGCTGTAGTAGAGTATGGGAGAGAAGCCAGCGCCCACTCTCCGCCTGTATTTTTCATTGGCTTGTGTCATTGCTTTCGTAAATGCTGCCTTCAGATTCGTTAATAGGCTTGTTATTCCCTCCTTGGTATGGCCTTGTCTTCATTTGTACCCTCCCATGGCGACTGGCCCCTTTACTTCGGTTGTTACACAGTACCTCTTATTTAGTCGGTAAGCACTATTTACTTTATTGAGTTTCTCTTACTGCAGGCCGGACATGCGCTGCTTCAGCTGAAACCGCTTGTGTTTTTTTAAGCAGCATGGCCGCCCCTGTAGCACGGCATTATCTCGTGTCTGTTTCAACCCCCAAGTAAAATGGATTTAGAAATGATTAGTGAAATAAGTCATGTGAATTCAAGGTATCACATAATCGTATACTAATGGGCTGAAGCTGACAACAGCACATCTGTTACATGTCATCTGCACCAAAGCCACCTGACAGGGCTGTTTTCAAAAGCCTGTTTTATTAACAACACCACCATCACCAATTCCACCGCCACCACCAATACCACCACCAATACCACCACCACCAATACCACCACCACCAATATCACCAATACAACCACCACCAATATCACCAATACAACCACCACCACCAATACCACCACCACCAATACCACCACCACCAATACTAATACCACCATCAATACCACCACCAATACCACCACCAATAATACCATCACCAATACCACCATTACCAATACCATCACCAATCCCACCACCACCAATACCTCCGCCACCACCAATACCCCCGCCACCACCAATACAACCACCACAAATACCACAACCACCAATACCAGTACCACCACCACCAATACCGCAACCACCAATACCAGTACCACCACCACCAATACCACCACCTCAGCACCTTTCGTTCACTAGTAATAGCAGGTGCACTGTACGAGGCCGGAGCTGCAGCCGAGATCATCCATCCCTCCCTCCCTCCATGCCTGCCATAAAGCACAGCCCGCCCTGAACCAGGAGGTGAAGCGAGGGCCTACTACAGCTGGTGTGTTTTTTATTAGGCCAAAGATAGCAATGACATTACGCAATGCCACACTGCACACTCAAATCACGGAGAGGGCAGGAAATAGCCCCCCCCCACACCCCTCCTGCTCTTCCTCCTGAGCCGCGACAGTGTAATCACAGAGCAAAAGGTGTTGGAGCGCTTTGTTCGTTTTTATAGCTCGGATCATATGCAACTCTCACTTAACACTTTGTGGCTGTGTAATTTACAACACTTACACATCTTCTTCACTGCACTATTTATCACTACTTTGAAGACGTCGCAGGCCGGTCTCTTCCTCTGATATTTACAATCTAACAAGCGGTCGAGAAGGCCCTTTATTGCAATGCAATAGGTCTCTCATTCGCGAGAGTTTAAGCTATTAGTATTGTAAATGACAATGCCTTTTATTTATGTTTTAAAATCCAAAACATAAATAAAAAACATTGTCATTTACAATGCCAATAGCTCAAACTCGCGTGAATGCGAGACCTATTGCATTGCAAATGCTTGTTTTTATTATGCGAGTGCTCCATAAGAGTGCATAGTTGTTTGTCTCCTCCTGACCTGCTTCCACTGACCTTGGTGTTTCATGCCTCCTACCACCCTCCTTCCGCTGTCCTTGGTGTTTCTTGCCGACTCTCACCCTCCTCCTCCTGCTTGTCATGTTCTTTACTCCCTCCTCTCTTTCTCTCTCCTCCCTCTGCCCCCTGTGTTGTTTGCCCCCTCCTGCTCTTCTCATGTTGTCCATGTTGGCTCCCCCTGTTGTATTGCTTGCCCCATTCCCCCATGTGGTGCTGCTTCATCCGTCCTCCCTGTCGCCTCCTGTGTTGTGTTACTTGCCCTTTCCCTCCGGTGTTGTTTTGCTTGCCCCGGACCCTCTCGCATTGCTGTTTGCCTCACCCCAGTCTCTTCTGCCCCCCTCCAGTGTTGTGTTGCTTTTCCCGTCCCCCCAGTGTTGTTGCTTTTCCCGTCCCCCCAGTGTTGTTGCTTGCATTTCAGTCATGCTGCATTGCATAGCTAAAAGGCATTGACAAAGCCAATAGTTCTTGCATAGGCTAGACCTAATAGCTTTGCCAATGCTTGTTTACTTACAACTTTTGATTTGGCTGCTAACCGTTCTCAACATGCTTTGAAATGGAAGCTTCTACTGTCTGCCAGGTGAGGGGGATTCATTGGAAACCTCTGTTTTTATCCGCAACTTTACTCTCTGTGCTGCCTTCAACATTTATTTTTGTGTGGATTTCCTGTTAAAGCTGGTTGTTCCAAAGCCATGAGAGATTAGATCTGATCAAAATGACTAAAAGGAGGCTGGCGGGGAATGTAGCGGACCTGCTGGTGAACTCTGTAACTGGATAAACCATTATTGGTAACCACAATCGCATTACATTACTCCTAGTTTGGGTCTCATTTGGTGTTAATAGAGTTATTGCATCCAGGTTAGCAATAAAGCGTTTTAATCCGGTTTTCACATTTTACTGCATGCTTTGCAGCCAGCCTTGCAGCAAGAAACATGTTCCTGAAAACACATTCTTGCTTTCGGTGCAAGTGGATAAGACATTCCTTCACTCTTGCAGGATATCTTGGAAACTCATAAATCTGCACAAATAACCTATGCCCATAAATATGAATCAAAAGTGTTTGCATGACAGCTTTAGGGTAACAATGCTTTGAGTTTTAAAGTAGGGAGCATGCATCTAAGGTTTCGTCAGCAGATCACAGCTACCCCAGAGCTCAAACTATTAGATTTCCAGAGAAAGGTAATACACAGCAAGAGAATAGATTTCTCACGAGTGGAAACAAGAATGGAAGGAATAACTTTGGAGCCATATAAATAGATGCTGAGTAAATCTTGGTGTCAGTGTACAGATCTGCCCTAGTTCTAGTGGTCGTTATTAAAAGCGTTTGCAAGACAATTGAAATTATGAATAAATCAGAAATTAAGTTTTCTCATTGTTGGGATTGTAACGCATTGTGTATGGTAAAGAGAAAATAGAAGGAAGAGAGAAAGCAATAGTAGCTTTAGGTCTTCTCCATCCCTTCAATGTGATTGACGGCTTTTCACAGGTTCCAGTCATATTCAAGGATGTTGCTGCCTATTTTGCGGAAGAGGAGTGGAATGTTTTACATGGATGGCAGAAGGAACTTTACAAGAATGTGGTGAAAGAAATACACAGAGCCTTGATTGCGCTAGGTAAATTTTCTTTTAATAAGATTTCCATGCTCTTTAAAAATGCTTATTTTTGAGTTTGCCTGTCAGTGTTTTTCATTCATATGATTATGTCCATATTCTTGCAGTGTGAAAGATAGTAATAGACATTTTCCTGCCTTCCTCGGTCCATTCTCCCATCTCTTTACTAAACCGTAGTGCTTCCATTGGCACTTGAGGGGATTTAAGAGAATATCTTGCTGGAAAAAATTCGTGAATTGTCGGGGGGAAAAAAAGTTATATATATCATATTTCGTCCCTTCTGGTCAACTCTTAGGATGATAAAATTTCTGCAAAAATAGCAACATTTTTGCACGATACATATTTGAAGTAATCAGGCAGACGCAGGTGAGAGTAGAGACTTCATGTTTATTGACCGTTAGCCTCCACAGCTCCCAGGATACTGACAGGTCATACACATTCAAACAGGAACATTCTGTTGTCATAGCAATGACATCATAGATGCTACTGGGGAGGTGAAGGAGATTACTACAACATCTCTCTTCTTCCCTAAAAACACAATGAAAGGAGTGAACAAGAAGAGAAAAACAAGGAAAAGAGAATAAAAATGAACAACGTGGAAGGATGGAGAAAAAATAAGTAAATAAATGAATAACTGGAGAAGAACAACATAGGACTGAAAATAATGTGAAGGATATGCATGAGATACATTAAAATTCACAATGCTTTACGAGATAGAATTACAAATCTATGCGATTAGGCGGAAAAGAAATCCTACCACTTCTGCGTGGCGGAACATATTTCAAAGACGAGTCAGCAGAATCCTGACTCACTTTCTGAGCCGGTGTGGGTTGGACTGTGAGACTGTCTGCAACATTTCCAGAACCAAGATCAAGTTGCAAAACCATCTTCTTAGGAAGCTTATAAACCCTAGAAAGATTCCACCAATTCTTCCCATTGACCCGTACAGCACAACGAGACACAGCATCAACTCTGACAGGAGAACCAAACTTTGATAAACCTTTAGGGACATTGTGAGGGGACTTGATTTTGACCCAATCACCCACAGAGACATCTGACTTGAAACCTTTTAACCTTGGCAAAACGCTGGGCAAAACAGATTGATCAACTGAACCAGCCCCATCATGTGACATCCCACTCTTGGTACGGGAACCCCATTTTTTCATCCAAGCAGGGCACATGTGAAAGGAAGCTTCTCTGCCCCTGAGGAGTTTGAAAGGGCTGGAACCTGTAATGGAAGAGGGAGTCGTGCGATGTGCCCAGAGCATGCTATGAACGGCTTCCTTAATCTCGATTCTCGAAGAGACAGCCCATTGTATACATTCAACAAGAATACGGTTGGTACGCTCAATAAAACCATTAGCTTGTGGGTGATAGAGAGCCACACGCTTGTGAGCAATACCAGACTGGCACAAAAAATCAAACATTTCTTTTGAGGTAAATTGTACCCCGTTGTCGGATACAATTTCTTTTGGGAAACCCTCTCTTGCAAACAGACTCTGAAAGAATTTGATGACTTCCTGTGAATTGGGATCAGTCATGAAATGTACTTCCCACCATTTACTGAAATAGTCGGCCACAACTAAAGCAAATTTATACTTTTTAGGAAGAATGTTGAAAGGCCCCACAAAATCAACAGCCAATTTCAACCATGGACCATCAGGAGCAATGACATCTTGCACAGGAGGAGAAACAATTTTTACAACTTTGTCGCTGGAGCAACATGTCAGACAGCCTTCCACAACATCATTGATGTGTCGGTCCATGGAGGGCCACCAATAAAAGGCACGAATTCTTTTTTTTGTATTAGTTTGCCCAAGATGTCCCTCATGTCCAAAATCAATAATACGGCTTCTCAATGACTCAGGAGGAACAAACTTTTCTCCTCGCATGATCATTTCACCCCCCTCCAAGGTGAGCTCATCTGCAATTTTAGCAAAAGGATGAAAATGACTCTCAAGATGTTTTTCTTTGGGCCATCCTGAGACAATTTACTCTTTAACGCTCTTGAGGATGGAATCGGACTCCATTCCCTGAAACCATTCCTGTTCTGTAAAACAACCCAAAGAGCAGGCATCGACCGCAGCTATCAAACACTCCTCATCAACATCATCATCAAGGGCATGTTTGGGACGGGGAAGAGGAAACCTTGATAGAAAATCAGCCCTGGTATTCTTTCCCCCAGATATATGCGCAACATCAAAATTGTATTGCAGCAATTTTGAACTTAGCCTGGCAATTCTTGGGGTATGGTTTTTTACAATCTTACCTTCCAGAATGGGAACAAGTGGTTTATGGTCTGTGAAAAGATTAAAAGACTTCCCCCACAGAAAACACTTAAACCTCTCCACTGCCCAACAACACGCCAGAAGATCGCGCTCGATAACAGAGTAGTTCTTTTCACTTGGCCGTAAGGCCCGTGAAGCAAACCCCACTGTGTATTCTTTTCCCTGTTTAACCTGAGAGATCATGCCCCCCAGACCGTATAAGCTAGCGTCCACTGACAGCGTACACTGAAAGTGAGGGTCAAAGGGTGTGAGGATCTTGCAGGACCCTAATTCTTTCTTTATTTGAGAGAATTCATTTTGACAAACATCATCCCAAACAAAAATGGCTCTCTTCTTCAATAACTCTCTCATGTGTGCAGTTTTTGCCGCAAAATTTGGAATAAACTTAGTGTAGAATTCACACATTCCCAAAAACGAAGACACCAGTTCTTTTGAAGAAGGACAAGGAGCATTAACAATGGCCTCGATGAGGCATTCCCTAGGGACGATCCCTTCTCCAGAGATGCAGTGCCCCAAATACTCAATAGATTCGACAGCAAAAACACATTTGGGTTTATTTGCCACTATGCCTTTACCCTCTAACTTCTCCAAAACCTGCGTAAGATTTTTATCATGTGATTCCTTGCACTTCCCTGCAACCAATATGTCGTCCTGGAAAACGACCGTGTCAGTGACACCTTCCAACACTTTTTCCATAATGCGTTGAAAAACGGATGCCGCCGAAGCCAGTCCGAACGGCATCCTCCTGAATTGGAATGTTCCTATGGGTGACACAAAAGCAGATAAGTGTTTGGTTGTGGGGTCTAGTTCAACTTGATGATACGCTGATGCTAAATCGATCTTGGAGAACATTTTCGCACCAGCAAACTTGGACAAAATATCGTCAATACGAGGGAGAGGGTGTGAATCAACCCAGATCTCTCTGTTTAAGCTACGTAAATCAATGCAAACCCTAAGGCTCCCATTTTTTTTTCGCGCTACGACCAGGGGGGACAACCAAAGGGAGGATTCAATGGGTTCGATGACCCCTGATTCACACATTCTCCTAAGTTCTGCTGAAAGGTCATCCCTGACACTAAAAGGTACATTGCGTAATCTGTGCTTAATAGGCACTGCACCCTCTTTAACTTTGATTAAATGCTTAAAACCACTTATGCATCCTAAACTGTCTCCAAAGACTTTGTGAAACTTTCTGAACCAAGGAATAGATGTATCACCTAGAACGTGTTCATCCACCACCAAAACTTGCTCCAAAGTACCGGGTCTGAGTGCCATCCCAAACAATCCCTGGTGGTACCACCCAAGAATGTTGAGCCCTTTCTTAGCTACATACACCTTTCCTCGAATGTGTCTGTCCTTAAAAACGAGAAGCGTTTCAAAAAACCCAGATAACTCAATTTTTCTGCCCTCGTAAGAAACTGGACTCCTATCTGGTGGATTAAGTGGTTTGTCAACCCATGTCCTCTCAAAAAGCTCATCCGTGATCATTGTCATACGTGCCCCTGAATCGACTAATAGGTGAAGAAGCTTACCATCCACCATAATCTCAACGACGGGGTCGATACAGTCTTCAGAATCATCCTTGACGACTACTACTAGGTCGGTTAGGGAGCTAACAACCTCACACACAACATTAGATTTGTCTTCTTCGTCATACACCACACTCACACTTCCCCTAAAACTACACACTTTAGCAAAATGGCCCTGTTTGCCACATTTGCGACAGGATGCGTTCTTGGCTGGACAAATCCTAGAATTGGGGAAATGATTTGGATAACCACATTTATTACACACATTCTTTGAGAAACCACCCCTCTTCTCATTTCTGTTAGGAACATACCTAATACCTTTGGACTCAGTTTGTGGTTTATCACTTGAAACCTGCGCTTTGTCACTTTTGTCTCTACTATCTTTGACAGTGCATACAACATTTTTATCTGTTTTCAACTCTCGCGACGCCTTTTGCGAAAGCTCAATGCTCTTAACTATGGAAATCGTTTCTTGTAACGAGGGATTCTTTAGAGTGAGTAGTTTCTCTTGCACCTTTTTATCATTAGAATGAACAACAATTTGATCACGAATAAGCTGTGACGTAAAATGTTCAAACTCACATTCTGACGCAAGTATGCGAAGAGCTGCCACGTAAGATACAATGCTCTCATCCATGTCTTGCTCCCTTGTGAAAAATTTATGTCTGGCTACAACCAGACTGCTCTCTACGTCAAACTGTTTCTGTAGCATTTTAACAGCTTGTTCAAATTCGTCTAATTCATCCTCACCCTGAACTACGTCCAGAGGAGGAAGATGCTCTAACACAGCTTGTCCTTCAAACCCTAAATTGTGCTCCAAGATGAAACGTTTCCTCTGTGCGCTAAATCTGCTACCTCCCATAGCGCCTAAATATTTTTCAAAGGCCCTGTACCAGACCTTCCACCTAACTGGTGGGTCACCTGGAAGCTGTAAGAAAGGGGGAGGAGCTTGTACAGTTTGCATTTTTCAAATTGACCAGTGATACACACCCTGCAGTAACATACAAAATTTTCACTTTAAAAAAAAAATTATATGGTTAAAGTCCACACGCAGAGTGAGCGTCAAAAGACAGTATTGAAAGTCCACCTGTAAAGCAAACGGTACATAAACTCCACCTGCAAAACAAAGAAAACAATCCGGATATCGACCTCTTATAGATTCAGGTCTAGCTGAAAACAAAAGTGAAAAGAAAAGCCCTCTAATATTGAAATGTCACACACTGCCAAATTATGGTTTCTCCAAAGTTGAAAGGAATAAAAAAGTACACTTTAATAAATATGCTGGGTTGTTGAATTCCTTTTTTTTTTATTTACGCTTGCTTCCCAGAGCGTGATGATTGTCATAAACTTTTGCTTCACTTTTTCCACTATCGACACGACCCAAGAAAATGCTTTCGACGACCCAAGAAAATGCTTTCCTTACTTGTGGCTGAACACTTTTCCGTTTCTTGAACAACCACTCCACTAGCAACGGTCCTTTAACTCGCGCTCCCCTACACCGTTTGCTGGAATGCCACTGCTTGAATGCTGAAGACACAGTGCAGAGCGCATGCGTGACTCCGCAACGCTCTGATTTGCGCATAAAATCGTGGAACGCACAATGCGAACACGAACAATGCAATGCGCTACTTCAATCAGCACACTCTTGCGCATGCGTGACTTGAGGCGACCTGATATGACCAGGAAGTCAGTTGCCTAGCACCACTGCCTAACAACCAAACCCTTTGCTGCTTCACTCTACACGTTCCACCACGTCATCACAAGGTGGCGGCCGTGAGAGTGAGAGGATCTCTGTGCTCCGAAACGGCGACAGAAGAGACGGAGCGGCAGAAACAAAGTACAGGCACAACCGCAAACCAAACACGCCGCCAGAGACCACCGAGACTAGAGAGTCACCAATGGCGTCCGTAACTCACTGTTCTGTAGATAGGAACTTCCCGCAGGAGAACAGCTGGGAGTGAAGATTGCGGTGCACCCACGCTCTGCTAATTACCCCGAAACAACACCGAGATCCACGATCCCATCGGTGTGAAGGTTAAGGGTAATACTGGATGTCCTGAAGGGTCGGTAGGCTCTTCACAGGAAAAACAGCATAAGGTGCAGCAACTGTAACGCCGGACTGGCAAGGCACTGGAACCCCGGCTTGGCAAGGCAGGCAAACACAGCGGGAGACTTCACGCATGGATGGAGGCACTTAACGGTCAACCAACTCGTCGCCAATTTGAAGTAATCAGGTAGACGCAGGTGAGAGTAGAGACTTCATGTTTATTGACCGTTAGCCTCCACAGCTCCCAGGATACTGACAGGTCATACACATTCAAACAGGAACATTCTGTTGTCATAGCAATGACATCATAGATGCTACTGGGGAGGTGAAGGAGATTACTACAACAACTGAAAAACAATACTGATTTTTCAACTTCATAATACTGGTGCACTTATAGTTTTTCAGATCCCTAATTGAAATAATCCCTGCTACCCCACTTTGAAGCTATTTTGTAGATTTAGAAACAATTCGACGGATATATTAATATTTATCTCGCTTTTTCTGCCTTTTAATTAGGCTACCAAATTGTCAATCGCAGCACTTTACTCCGGATGAATAGAAGGGAAGATGTGAACACCCAGGACAAAAAACAAAGATTAGGGATTAATGAATCCTTTACATGTGAGTACAATTGTTTTTTGAAGAGCCTTTGTTATGAACCATGTGAAATTATCAGGGTTTTGGTTTTACCCTTACACTTTATAAGTTTTACGCCACTTGTCTGTTGGAATGGACATCTCTTCTGGTCGTTGCATGATAAGGTCAGGATTTTGTGAACATAATACCACTGAAACTGCGCCTGAGGTCTACTTTGAAGCCAACCACATACTAGAAATGCGTTTAACGGCTTGTAAACTACATTTGGTGCTAAGGTGTTTGGTACGTGAAGCTTGACTATGGTGGAGAAGATTAGATATGTGGTAGGGCCATGAACTCCTCATCTAGGCTGTGCTGTACTTTACTGGGCTCTGCTTCAGACATACACAGGTACACTGCGTTTCTGCTTCCGTTTTCTGTCCCATAAATGTTAAGACACTCTGCGACACATGATTCTTTCTTGTACCAGCACAGCAACAAACATTTTTTAAAAACTGTGTTTAGTTAAAGTGTTCATTTTTCTCTCTGTAAAGCTAGCTTTTTCTGGGAGTTACAAATTGAGCATTAAATGGGCTGGCTGCACTGCTCCACTTTCTTTTCGCTTCTGTACACATTCTATCTGAGAGTCTGGCCAGTTTTGTGATGCATGTTATTTAGTAGTTGTCTCTAGGGAAAGACTTGCTCTGGAGCTCAACATGGGCTTGAGTTAAACATGTTAATCACTGTGCCATGAGTTTGTCTGGGACAGTTAATGTAATGCATTAATATATTAAACACTTTATGCTCCTGTGCTTAGCTTGCTTTGAATCCATCAATCCTGACGTTTTATTAAGGATCAACGCAGATGAGGGCGTCTGTGGCAGAGTGCAGTGTGACCCAGTGGAATCCAGCAATGCAGGTAAGCAGGACTGAGATCAAAAACTGCTGGCTCTGAATAAAATATTCACCAACTCCTTACTACTCTGCACTCTTCACCCCTCTGCACTCCACTGCTTGTTATTGTCTGCCAGCTAGTGAGGCTAGCAAATACTTCTACGGATTCAGCCTTACTTCTGGACAAGTGAGGGACATTTAGATCTGTCATCCAAATGTGTGCTTGATAGCAGCTTAAGCACAAAAAGAGGACCAGAGGAAACTTATAGACCAGCAGAGGCCGATTTCCCCCTTCAATCAACTGAAAACACAATATGGGCCCCTGGCTCTAAGGGTGTGTTAATGGGGTATAGGAGTATCCCTTTCTTAGGACGATTCCCCTCACCCACCTAAGGGTGGCATGCTTCATCATCGGGGGGTCTCCTCGCACTACAAACCTAGTTGTAGTGCGGGCTACAACCCCCTCACTGAGAGGGAGGAGCTCAGGGATGTTTTATATGGAGACAATGAGGAGTACTACTCCTCTAGATGAGCTGGGTGTGGTGAAAAGGGAGTAAAGTGAAGGTGAAAAAGTGATTAAAACTAACTCGGTGGTATGCTAAGTAACTTTATTATGGCATACACAGGTCAGGATTAAAACATAGGGCTAGGACAGAGGGTGATTCAATCTGTCAGAGCCATAAAATGGTCGACATGTTTCTGCCTAACACTCCCCTAAGGGATGTAGCGGCTTTCATCAGGACCAGAGTGACAAAAATAAAGTGCAATGTCTGCTGGTACTAGTTTAGTAAAGTGGAGACAATATATGGAAAATCAAAATATACAACCAGTTATTGGAGTGCAAAATTCAGACAGTTATTCGATGAACTGGTCAGAGAGACTCCCAGAAACTTCGGGGGAGCTAGCTGAAAAGCTATTACCCTGGCAGTGCAAACTGAGGGCGGTCTCCGGTACCTTCAAACGAGGAAACCGCAATCCGGCATACGCACTGCCAGGGTACTTGCTTTTCCGCTAGTTCCCCCGACGTTTCGGGGAGTCTCTCTGACCAGTTCATCGAATAGCTTTGTGAATTTTGCACTCCAATAACTGGTTGTATATTTTGATATTTTGATTTTCCATATATTGTCTCCACTTTTCTAGGCTTTCTTTGCTGGCAGTAACTACCAGTATATTCGTTCCTATGTAACTGCCAACTCTCTGTTCCTCCTGTATGCCTTTTCCTATTTGGTTTGCACCTAGCCTTATGTAATTCCCTCGCCGCTTCACTGTCCACTTACTTTAGACCCATTGTTGAAGTGAATGTGAGAGTCCAGCACACTGTGATTGCTTTGGAACATTTAATGTATGCTTTATTCATGCAAATTCATTCATACAGCAGTGCCAGTGTTCTCAAAGCAGCATTTATTTGAAGAGGCCACCTGAGTGCAAAAAAAGCCCAAACATTTCATTCTCAAAGGTCTGGCGTCCTGAAGCTCACAGAGCCTTCAGCGAGACTTACATTGTACATGTGCAATGTAAAAGTCCGTTCTGCAGGGTGATATAGGTACTTCTACAATTATCCCTGTTTTGGTTTTATTCTGTATACGTACTGTTTGATGTGGACACCGAGTGATGCCAAAACTGAAGATTGGTTCAAAAATAACTGGGATTTGCAGAATAAAGAGGCACACCTTTTATTACATGAAGTGTGCATCCAGTGGCTTGTTTACAGCTCAGTGCATTTGTATATTTTACATAAACAATTGTACTTTGGAGTGTTAGACTGGGTAGTGCTAATTAAATGGTCTCTCTTTGATTTATTGTAAGAGAAAAACATTTGTTGGAATAATAGTTCCAATATTATATTGTGTATACGTTCCTTTCTTAAGAAGCCTCTGTATTTTGCACAGCTGTGGGGTTCCTCTTCTACCAACGTGTGTTAAAATGACAAAATAGCCATGTGACAAACTACAGCCTCAAATGTGCCACTTTTTCGTGGCCTAGTCCGATCTCCCAAATAGTTTGGATTTCCACTACTGCATATTTACACTAGTCTGGAGAGTAGTATATTCATATCTGATAGGGATGTGTCTCTTCAAGGACGCTAACATGTAAGTAACTGCAGCTTTCAGAACAATGTGGGTGATACAAACTTACATTTGTTTAAAGAGTGAAAGAAAGTGTTTCTGTCACCAAGTGAGTCCTTCTTCCTACCATGCTTAAATTACATTTAGGCTTTTATGGTTTATGCCATACACAAACCGTCTACCCCCGTCGATCAGTAGATTATATTAATAGGAAGTGTGTAGGTCACCCCTTTAAATGTCTTAAAACCGAGATCAGCTGCAGTTTTACAGATTGCCAGGTGCTGTGTTACACTCTTTATGTAGCGCTTCCAAAACATTTAATCCCTTTGAGCTACAATTTGCAGATGATGCAAATAGTAGATTAGTTGTTATGCGAAACAGCCTCACATGTGGGCGGAAGTGGGGTGTTTTTCCAGTAGCCTTGCCTTGATTGTTATGTCTGGTTTAATATGCTCTTGTCTCAACACTTCTTTCCCTCCAATGTGTGTTTGCATTAAGGTCTTTACCACATTCCTTTTTCACCCAGGAGATGTCGTAATTACATCTGTAGTGTCCTGTATTACAAAAGAAGAGTTGGAGACCTCTTCAAGGGATGGCGAGCTTTCTGAAAGTGGCCAACACGTCAGAAGTACTACAGGTTAGTAAGCTTTGACACTAGTGCACTTAAGCTCAATAATTTCAACTGTGACTTCTTTTTAGGGTGTCATTATAGTTGGATGTGAACAAAGATAATGTAAACAAAACCCATTTTATAGACATTTAGTTGAACATTTTAAGGCACATACTCGCCTATGAGGCAGATGGCGCGCAAAGATGGATTTTGTTGCAGCGTAAACACATTGAACACATAAAATTACGTTGGCACTTTGTCGTGGTGGACAAATACCAAATCGTTGTAGAAATTGTAAAACGGGTGAAGTTATTGAAGTGTCACCGTACCCAGTCACCTCCAGACACAGCTGACAGACGCCGCTCCTTCAAACCCCAAACCGACGTCTCACCCCAAGCCCCTCTCAAGCAGCCCCGTGCTTGGATAGAGCCAGCAAACACTCTGACACCACAACTCTATTGCCTCAATCAATTGGAGACAGGCAGCGCAGAGCCGACTCCGTCTGTGGGTCACATAACGTGAGTAATTGAGATGATGAGTGCTCCTCCTGCTCGTCGCCAAATATTTCGTGGCGGACAAACACCAAATCGCCGTAAAAATTGTAGGTGAGTTCATTGTAGTGTCACTGTACGCAGTCACTGCCAGACACAGCTAACAGACGAAGCTTCTTCAAACCCCAAACCTCTGTCACATCGAATCCCTAACCCCAACGTTCCATAAAGCAGAAGCAGGTTAACACTCTTCCTCGGTTATTAGATGCCATCCATTGTATGGGCTTGTACAACAGAGTTGAGGAGGGTTTGTCCTATGGCAATGGATGGTCACCAGTCGCTTGGCCTTTTCTGTGCCGT
>CAWUFW010027725.1:0-25282 GCA_963921515.1 Calotriton arnoldi
GGGCATATTATCAAGAACGGCGTTAAAATTATCGCCCCTTTAGCGGCAGTTTCCTGCCACTAAAGCGGCGATAATGGGCTTGATAATATGGCCTTGTGAATTCCAATAGAAGCCCATGTTGTGGTGTGAACCTGGGCTTCTATTGGAATTCACAAGGCCATATTATCAAGCCTATTATCGCCGCTTTAGCGGCAGTTTCCTGCCGCTAAAGCGGCGATAATTTTAACGCCGTTCTTGATAATATGCCCCCAAGTTTAATATACTCGATAGGGACATACCGACCTCAGTCCTATGTCAAGCCTATAGGGTATATTATTCCAATGCGCAGAGCTTATTAGGGAAATAGGAACTACACTACATGGCGCCCAAACGTTTGGTTAGGCAGTAATTTAACGCTAGATACTGAGTAACTCAGTCGTGCTTTTCTCAGAGACCCCTACTCACATACTCCATAAGACGTCTGGAGTGGGTAGGGTTAAATATCCGCCAAAGCTAAATAGGACAAAAAACCCTATATATTAGCTATTTTGGTTTGTTCAACGTTGAAGGATACAGTGTTCCAAAATATTGTGCACCTTATCTTTTGTTTCCTTGAAACTTGTTCTACATTTTTCAAAAAACAAAATGTCCACCAACGGGGACAATAACACCGGGAACGGTGTAGCTGCGGCTGAAACAGTCGTAACAGCTTTTAACTTTACAGGTTTAAATGAAACTGAGGAGGGTGTTATAGACATCCATCCAAACTTAAGAAGAGCCATCACTCTAAAACTTATAAAACACGGCCTACCACCGAGAGGAGGTAGAGCAGTTTTCGTGATAGAGGCACACGAATCCTTTCAGACAGAGGTATTCTATTCATGGGTAATATTTCCTGAATCAAATTCAGTAACAAGACTGTTTCACTTCTACAAAGAAGATGAACCACCAGAGGAATATATTCCTTTCGAGGATATTGAAATTCCACTAAAATACCAGGAGCATCAGCTCTGGTTTAAAGGCGCCCTAAAACATCACAAAAACATTACCAGGCTCGGTCCACTAGGTAGACCAGGAGCAACATGGCCGATTCTAGCCGGCTACACACCTCATCCTGACATCGATGTACTGTCAGACGAGGAACTACTTACTCAACTTACAGAGTTAATAAAAATTTACAGACAATTAGTCCAATATGTCATGCAGACTTTTACAGTCCAACCACCATTAACCATTCCAAATCAAACTCCTCAACAGGGGAATACACTAAAAATTACACCACAGACTCTATACGCAGTCATGGGTAAAATGCCCACAAAACGTGAGCAAATACCATTCTGGATAGCTCAAAAAATTACTCAAATTGAAGCAGTATTTCGTAATACTAGCCCTTATGAGAAACACAGAATCCTAACTATCAGTTTACCAATGGGGATCACACCACAACTGGAAGACTGCACCACTTGGGGCTCAGTCTTTGCTGCCATCTATACTAAAACACATGGGGGCCGATTCCGATCTCGGCCGGTAGGGCTCCGAATCGGATTCGGCTTAACCGGATCCGATTTGGAGCCCTATTTCCCGACCGATCCGTACGCGCGTCCGGGAGAGCGAGTACGATGCGTATTCGCCGACCGACTCGTCCGGGCGTCCCGACCGCTCCGACCGACTCGATCCCGGGTCGAACCGCACCGACCGACTCGCACGGACACGACTCGCACCGCGCAATGGAGACGTTCCCCGGCCGGGTAAGTACGATGCGCGCCGCGAGCAGTCCGACCGAGCCGCGCACTCCGGCTCGAAAGAGCTGTCGGAGCCATACTTTGGGGGTCCGTGCCGGACCCCCTGTACGCGTAGCCACGCGAGTCGCACACAGGGGGACCCATGGGTCCCCCTACCTGTGCGTGTATGGTGCGAATCGCTTCGCCGCGTACACGCTGTAGGGGGCGCACTTGTCCGCATCGCACCCATTGAGTCAATGGGAGCCCGCGTACGCGTTGTACGACAGGCTCCCATTGACTTCAATGGGAGTCCGACCGACTCGAGTCCGATGGCATACGTGCGCATCGTACTCGTTCGGTCGGACTGCACGGGTCCACTCGGTCGGACATCTCTCCGGGTCCGGCTCGGTCAGGGAGATTTCCGGCCCGAATCGGAATCGGCCCCATGGTGTTCCGTCAATTGCAGTAATACCAGATGTCCTGAAACAAATTCAAAACGAATACGGGGCAGAGCCTGCTCTGAATTTAGGTATGAAATTACTGAAAAATTTCGATCAGGTCTCAACAATAATATTATCTAATATTAAAGGGGAGGGCAGCAGCAGTGGCGATCCGCCAACGATTAAGGGAATTCGATGTGACAGAACATCAAACAGAACTACCCAGAATAATAGAACAATCTTATGCAGAATTAGGCAGAGATAGTTTGGGTGGAAGACCATTGAAGCCAAAACTATCTGATAGTCCTGAGAAGGACTCTATTAAACAAACTCCTACATCTTCTAAAAAGAAGTGGGAAACTAATAAACATAATTTAAACGAGAAACGTTCTCAATCCCGAGGTAGGTCTCCTCAAAAGGAGCCCTCTGAAAGGAGGTATAACCTCAGGACTAGGGATAATTTGAAAAAGCCTGACAGGTATCAAGATACTGATACACGTTCCTCTCGTACCTTTCAGATATCGTCACAGACATCTGAAAGAAGAGGACGGTCAGAACATAGAGAAGAACGCGTAAAATCGAAAGACGACAAACACGTTCCAAAAAATAAATCCAAACCTCAATTCTCAAAGAAGAAGGTAGCAGGTCTGAAGATCAGACATGCCGAGGATACTGAGAACACAACTCAAGAACGGAGAATGGGCTCAGACAATGCTGGACAGTGCTGCAGAAGTCACAATAGCTCGCCAGAACCTGAAGGAACTTCTGGAGATAGTGGACTTGAATGAGTACATCACAGTTGAGACTGTAGACACCAGGATTAGTTCTCCACAAAAGTTTATGGAATAACACTCCGAATGGAGGGAGACATACCAAGAAAAGTGAAAGCGCTCTTTTGGGAAAAACTTTCAAGGGGTTATGATATACTTCTAGCAGAAAAAGACTGGCCACCACAATTTGTCAGGGAGTGCCCACATGGCGAGGAAATTATTATGCCTGCTTTCTCCAACCATATTCCAATTCATCTAAAATATACTTATGCCAGGAAATGGGCAGTTGCCAGGCCCCAGCATTATATAAAAATCATGTAGGATGGGATGAGGATTCACCTCACCATAAAATACATTTAAAAATGAACCTACTGCACAGAGGCAGTATCCAATAAAGCAAGAAGCTAAAAAACAGGTCAGGGAGATCTTAGATCAACTTGAATACCAAGGGGTGATTGAAACATGCACCTCTTCAATGAACAATCCTTTGTTTCCTGTCTCCAAACCAGACAATACATATCGTCTAGTTTTGGATTACAGACACTTAAACACTTGTTCTAAAACATTTGCAGTGCAAAATGCACATAGTACAGCATTAATGAATAACATTGTGCGTAAAAAATATAAAACCACATTGTATATCTCAAATGGTTTCTTTTGTCAAAATATAGCACCTGAAAGCAGGTACTTAACAGCTTTCTCAATAATGGGGACTCAGAGTCAATTTTGTCGACTCCCACAAGGGTTCAAGAACAGCCCGGGGTTATTCTCAGCGAGAGTAACGGAGTTACTACAAATTTATGATAATGAGGCATTGTCATATGTCGATGACATCTATCTGACAGACGATGACCTGGATAGGCACTTGAACAGGGTGAGCACCATTATACTGGGCTTCGCCTCTGAGGGCTACAAATTCAACTTCAATAAGTCAAGAATTGCCCATCTCAATGTCCTTTTTCTAGGATATCAGCTTTCAAGTGAAGGCAAGAGCTTGGCAGCTAACTTTTTAGAAAAGTGTGCGCTGCTCCAACCTCCAAAAACGCTGAAAAATTTACAATCCATCCTGGGTTTCCTAAATTTTGGAAGAACATACATTCTAAATTACGCAGAAAGGGTTAAACCTCTCTATGCATTAATCAAACCTGATTTTTCAATCAAAAATTGGACACAGGAACACACAGAAATCTTGCGTTCACTCCAAGCTAACTTGTTAGCAACAAACCACTTACAAACACGCGTAAGTCAACGCAATTTAGTGATCCGAATAATTTCGGTTCAATGCGGATTCACCTACTTAACATTTAATGAGGGTGAAAAAGTACCAATTGCATACAAATCACATTTGTATACACAAGCAGAAATGCGCTTCACTTCAACTGAAAAAATACTGACGGCAGTTCAAACTGCAGTAGCAAAAGAAAGAGCTCTAGCCCAAGGGAAACGCATTATTGTCGTAACCCCAGTTCCGGCCTTATAGGCGGTAACTAAAGCGAGCATTCCAAATGCGAAAGCATTACATCCGAGATGGATACAATGGGTTAATTCTCTTGCTGCAACAGATGTTGAATATGTTTTTGATCCTGATTTAAAAACTCAAGCGTTCCTGCAATATGAACATGAATGTCCTCTGCCCACTGAGATTCTGCCTCTCGATCAGTACGAATTCATAATTTACACTGACGGATCCGCACAACCCGCAACAGGGAGTAAGCAAGCTAACAGTGCAGCGTGCGCAATCGTCAAAGGTCACATGCGCGATGGCAACTTCAGACCTATGGTCACTAAAATGCAATCTCTAGGAGATTGCACAGCTCAGCGAGCTGAACTACAAGCATTTAAACTGGCACTTGAAAGTACAGATCGCGAATTCCCCACACTAATCGTGTGCGATTCTTTTTACTGTGTGCAGTCGTATAATGAATATATACAAACTTGGCTTGAAAATGGGTTCAAAGATGCAAAAGGTGGCACAATAAAGCATAAAACGCTTTGGGAACAAGTAGTTCAGTTGAAAAACAAACTACCAAAGGCTCACGTGATCCATACACTGAGTCATCAACGTGATGGCGTTCACATTGCAGGGAATTCATTGGCTGACGAAGCCGCAAAGGGGGCTGTTCAGACGGCTTCCGTAGCTGCGATCACTCGTTCAAAAACAAAAATAGACAGTGAGATAATGTTGGCTGTCAATGCTACAAGCAAAGGCAGTGGTGCAGCTTTACCAAAAACGTTTCCACTCAAGTACTCTTATGTAATTGATGCAAACAACGTTCCTTTTGCTCAAATCCCTGGAGTGGGGGATAGGGTAATTCCAAACATGGAACGTAGATCAGCTTTGATTTATGAAACACATCTGGGGGAGGGTCTGTCACATCAAGGGATCTCAAAAACAATATTGACATTAAAAGAGATGTACTGGTGGCCTGGGATGAATACAGAAATACACATATTCATCAATAACTGCATAGACTGTAAAATACAGCGAGAAAGCCACCAGTCACCATGCTACGAATGTAGCTGCCCAGTACAGACACCATTGTTAGACAGCGTTAGGCTATCTATGCGCAGGCGTCCTTTTGGACAAATGCAATCCCACAAATACTAAGTCAAGGTTCCTATGGATATGGCCTCAGCGCTCGGCTGACGCTCAAACTGTTATAAAAGATTTGCGAGTCTTTATCGGCACATACGCAATAGGCACGCTACATTCTGACCAGGGCCCTGCGTTTAGCTCTCGGGCTTACAAAGAAGCCATGGCCAGTCTGGGCGTTGCATTGCGTTACTCCTCTCCGTTTCATCCTGAGGGAAATTCTGTTGTGGAAAGGAAAAACCGGGACATAAAGCAGTCTATAACAGCTAGAGTATTAGGTTCGGGTGATGGGTGGGTCAAACATCTTTATGGGGTCCAACGCTCATTAAACAATTTGTCAAGAAGTTCTCTAGGGGGGGTCACTCCATAAGAGGTCCTATTTGGGACAAGAATGTGGGTGCCCGATCTGGAATGTAAACGCACAGTGGTGGAAAATAAACCCTTTGATATCAAAGATCGTTTGGCTGTTTTACAGGATCTAAATGAACTAAGATCGAAACAAAGCAACGTGTTCCTGAAGCCAACCACCACTGGGGAAAAACCGGCGGTCCCAGCAAGGCCTGTCTGGATTCCAAAAGTTGGGGATCTAGTCAGAGAGAAAATTGCGGACGAGAAGGAATTTGGACCTTCTTACAGACAACCAGTACCTGTCCTAGCCATACACGGAACAAGAACAGTACTTCTGCCGCCCCTTGCTGGAAAAAAGGAGAAAAGATTTGTGTCTATCGACCTCATCAAACCACAGTATGTGGCCAATACTAAATAGTAGGCCTCGTGGACTCCGACCTAGTAGCAGACACACTCCTCTCGCTACTATCCAAGAGGTTCAGACTGAGAGACTGATAACCATCGAGAATTCAGCAGTAACAGATGAAGGACTGAGCAACAATGCTATGGAACTCATCCCTCTTGAAACTCAAGTAACAGTTCGTCCAAATACACCCGTCTACACCATTGTAACAAGTGATCAACTGGTTCCAGCGATTTCTACAAATCCTGATGCAATTCCAACAATTGACAGAACTGCTTCTGGCTATTTCATTAACTTTGATACATTTTCTGAGGATCTGAGTGAGCCCGAGACGTCGCCAGCATCAAAAAATTTTAAACAGCAAGTACAAGACTTTTTACATTTTCTGAAAGAGACTTATCTGGTTTCACCATGGATTGAACTTTGGGTTATTTCTGGAATATTTTTCTTCCTGCTTTGGCTAGCTTTGGTTATGACTATGAGCATGCTTATAAATGGGAGATACATCCATTTGGACATTGAAAGAAAAGAAGTGAACTTACTTTTGAAACCTCACAAATCATCTCATCGTGAAACAAGAGACTTGTCTGCAGTGAACATCACAGCCGTTCCTATACAGGATGGTATAGTGTGGGACAAAACAGATTTCGATATTTTTGGCCCGACGGAACATTTGAACATTACACATTTATTTAAGATTTCACTAAGTGATTTTGTTTCATCCAGTACCTACTCTGATGATTGGGACTTTGAAACTGTAAATAACATGATGTTTGACCTAGAAAAATCTGCTGCATTTTCTAATAATGAATATTTAGAGGGTTCATCAGACTATGAACAGCTGTATTGCTATAACCACTATGGTCATCATTTTTTGCATAAAACTGCAACACCTAGAAATGTGTTTATGTTTAACCAATGGGAGCATTGTCCTACACCACCAAAAGGTAGTTCAAAAACATTTACTAAAAAGTTTCCACATTTTTCAGGATACAATACATCTGATCCAGAAACATTTTACTATAGAAATGTAAACAAAACAGGACTGAAAATTATGTTAACTAATACAAAACAGATTTACTCTGCAAAATGTATTGCCCAACTGTCTAGACATGGTTTCGACTTGTGGAAAGAGACAATAGACACAAAATCTGTCTGGGGTACTAAAGATTGGCAAGTACAGGGGATGGAAGCTTTATTTAGAGCCTGTATCGTCCCTCAACAAATAATGTTTTTGAATGACACTGTCCAACAAACGTCTTGCCTTGGTTTAGCCAAGATTAAAGACATGAAAGCACCGTCTGTACCAACACCTGCAAGTGATAATAATACACAGGCAGCGGTTACAGTTGACACCATACTACAATTCAACAGAACAAATCCTGATTGGAGAAAATGGTTGATCTGGCCCACAGACACAAACAACTGTCAAGGGAGATTCCTGAATAAAACACAGGGGTTTACTATTCATAGGCCAGACCCACGATACGTCCAAAGACAGCATCCGGGGGTAGTAACAACATACAGTGTAGGAAAATTATGCCTCGATTGGCTGCACAAAACTACACTTAAGGATGTGAAACAACACTTATCTTTACTTAAAGAAGACGCAGACCTTAGGGAATTCTTGCTTGGACCAAGAAAACCGCGTCAAAAACGTTTCATATATGCCGGCATTTATGCTGCTTATAATGAAGCATGAAAGGTGTCACAGATGGAGGCCGCAGAACGATTACGTGAACTTGATCGTAATAACTTAGAGAAAACTCTCTCTGTGGTCGACAATGGGTTAACAACTTTGTCCTCCAGAATTTATTCATTGGACAGTATTGTATCCTCTGCTATCGACATACTGGAACAAGATTTAGCCATGTTACAGCAAGGCCAATCTCAACTACGTTCTATTATGTTATTAAGCTGGACGCTGCAATCTTTGCGTGCGGGCTATGTGCCTTGGCGTTTTATCAACACAATGGCTCTGTTTGCAGAATACAATCTAACTGATAAACAGATCGAACTGGCACAAAGGGGAGCAAAGTATACAGTACTGAGCATTGAAAAACTTGAAAAATTACCATTTACAGTGGCAGAAAAACCAGCTACAGAATGGCTTATTCATGGCAAAATTAGTCTACCTGTGACTACTTTCCAGTTTCAGTATTGCCTTAAACAGATGCAAGCAGGCAAATATGAAAGGTTGGGTAAAGAATACATTAAGACATCCTGGAATTTACCATACACATATAGATGTTGGAGTGGGGATCGTGAAGTGTTTCTAAGCGGTACACACTGTGAAAATGCACTAAGCGGTTCACTGATTTGTCAGGACATATCTTTACACGGGGCTTGTAATGGTTCTGTGGCAAATTTGTCCTGCCACCAGCAGGGTACACCAGCTGCTGTGATTAATCCAACGTTTGGCCAACTTTCTAATGGGAGTTACCTCATGTTGAATGATCAGAGTTGCTGTGGCATGTTGCCAGGCATCCCATATCTAGTAACGGTCAACTCCAGGGTCACTTGCTGTATGCAAGTATTGTTTGCCCCAATAGACACAGTCAGGGAGTCGCCTTTATGGCCTTCGTTGAATGTCTCTTTTATACGATTTGATACTTTAAGCAGAATGAAAGCCATGCTTATACAACAATCAGTGCCTTTGACCTCGGCCAAAGAAACCTATGATCTACAAGTTGCAAGGACTTCGGCTGAGATACAGAATTTAATTCGTACAAACTGCCCTATACATTTCGTAGAAATGATAGGACGTATCTTTAACATGTCAGATACAAGCGGAATTGTACAGGTATTTAAGACCATCTGTTCTGGACTATTAGCACCTTTCCAGGCTGTCCTCGGAATCATCCCAAACTTTGCACATTCGGTGTTTGGTGGTGTGCCATTAATTCTAGCACTTGTTGCAGGAATTCTGTTTCTATTCCTCCTACTACGCTATGGCAAGCCTCTTCGCCAACATCACTCCGAGCGATGTGGAGAGAGCCCTCCTTGAATGGGAATGCCGTGAGCGAATAGTACAGCTTTTGGGCATGCCTCGTCTACGGGAACTTAATACAACGTGGTTCCTGTCATTCAGACCAATCTGGCAAGATTGCATCTTACCTGTTCTACGCTGCCTGTTTTGCGGTGAAGAATGCGTGCTAGACACATGTCTAACACTCCCATCAGTCATGCCAACGGATGTTGATACTCTGCTGGACCCGATAACGGCCCATGCTGTGTGTTGTCCCCAGAGGCTTCCAATCCTGATGACGGCATTCATTGAGATCTCACAGACGCTTCCGGCTGCTGCTGAGGTACGAGATGGATCAACAGGCACACAGGTAACAACGGACGCGAACATTGCATCTTCTGCTGAAGGCGATGTTTCTCATCTCTGTGCATTTAACCTTCTGAACGAGGTGTTCCAAATGTCACCAACTTCGGTGGACGATATTTTGGCTACGAACATAGATGATCTAATGTTTACACCAGACCCATACACTGACTTTGATTCGGCTCACAGTGTACCAGGGCACCATTGAAATTTGGCCTTCATATTTTCAAAACTTGGAACTATTCCCAGAAATTGAACTTTTTCTTTTAAAACAAAATTTTTCTCGATAAGAAAAAACATGGCAAATGAACAATCTGCTTACAGTAGAACGAGTCTTATAAAACGGACTTCTTTGAATACTTCCAGGGACACATTGTCACCTTACTTGTCTAACATTTCATTTAATTCTATGATATATAATGGTTTTGATTTTGAGAACTTATCGACCATTTCGTCATATGTATATATTTCTGTTTTCATTTAAGTTGCATTTTTACTTCCGTTATATGCTTAGAATGGAAACGATGCTTTAAATGTACAGTACCTATTGCATTTCAACAGTTTTGATCTTGTTTTAAAAATGCTTTTAGAAATGTTTTTAGCAATATGTGGTACTCGATTTTATGTTTAGCATTTAAATGTTTAGCATTTAGTATTATCGTTCAATCGAAGATGGAGTGGGTGTTGTATTCCGCTTTAGGGGTCCGTATATAGGTTTTCCTGAATCATGTCCTTATATAGGCACAATTCGCATTGCCCTTATATAGGCATAGCATCCCTGTCCTTATTTAGGCATTAACCGTGCACTCCAAATACAGGCATGGTCACCAACATCCGTCCACCCTAACGTCACAACGAGTTCTTAGAAACCAGACCTTTAAGCTTCGGGAGTTCCCCTAGCACAGGACTATTGATTTCTCCAAGAACTCATCTATTATGTATGAACCGTTATACCTTAAGGGTTCATTCCTGACGTCTTCCTCTGTCCGACTTCACGTCAATGCTAACATTCCAAGACACCTACCAGGTATAAATATACCTTCCCTTGCCCAAGCAAGTTAGAGGAGACCTCGACTTCAGAGGAGCCCGTATCCCGGCCTGATGCACTGAGAAGACGCTGTCATTCCTGCATGCAGACGAATCCAGCTTCCAGTGTTCTGACTCCCTTCGCGGGGTGTTAGAGTTCCAGATCCGGCTAGAGATTCCCACCTCTCTCATTCTCAAGGTATGGAGCTGACTAGAACCTAGAGGGACTATTGGCATACTAGACTCTTGGCATACTGGACTCTTGGCATACAAGACTCTTAGTATATCATACTAGAGAATACTTCACCTACTTCTTACCTTGCACCACACTTAGGTTAGGTACACTGGGGTAGAACTAGCTTAGAGATGCATCGTATGAGTACTCGCATTTTTAGCTCATGTTATTTATGTACGTGAATATATGCTAAAAGATAATGCTAGCGCAGTATTATTTATTTCTACTGCTTACACTGTACATTATTTATCTTGCATACTGTCTTGTGATCATAACAGCACATATCTCTTACACGAGAAACAAGACTGTTCAATAAAACCCTTTTATTGAAACGCCCGTCTTTCCTTTCTGTGTAACTCTGTAGAAACTAAGCATGCACGATTGACTGAGTGAAACTGTTATCTATTGTTTCCACGATTCTGAGACGTGTTCCGATTCTAAAGGGAAACAAAGTTGTCATGTTTTTCGGTTGCCAGAAACTACTCCCTTCTTGTTCTCAATGAGTTTCTAGTGGCCTCTGAGCTAGCTGGCACAAGTAGTTAAGGGGCATATTATCAAGAACGGCGTTAAAATTATCGCCCCTTTAGCGGCAGTTTCCTGCCACTAAAGCGGCGATAATGGGCTTGATAATATGGCCTTGTGAATTCCAATAGAAGCCCATGTTGTGGTGTGAACCTGGGCTTCTATTGGAATTCACAAGGCCATATTATCAAGCCTATTATCGCCGCTTTAGCGGCAGTTTCCTGCCGCTAAAGCGGCGATAATTTTAACGCCGTTCTTGATAATATGCCCCCAAGTTTAATATACTCGATAGGGACATACCGACCTCAGTCCTATGTCAAGCCTATAGGGTATATTATTCCAATGCGCAGAGCTTATTAGGGAAATAGGAACTACACTACATGGCGCCCAAACGTTTGGTTAGGCAGTAATTTAACGCTAGATACTGAGTAACTCAGTCGTGCTTTTCTCAGAGACCCCTACTCACATACTCCATAAGACGTCTGGAGTGGGTAGGGTTAAATATCCGCCAAAGCTAAATAGGACAAAAAACCCTATATATTAGCTATTTTGGTTTGTTCAACGTTGAAGGATACAGTGTTCCAAAATATTGTGCACCTTATCTTTTGTTTCCTTGAAACTTGTTCTACATTTTTCAAAAAACAAAATGTCCACCAACGGGGACAATAACACCGGGAACGGTGTAGCTGCGGCTGAAACAGTCGTAACAGCTTTTAACTTTACAGGTTTAAATGAAACTGAGGAGGGTGTTATAGACATCCATCCAAACTTAAGAAGAGCCATCACTCTAAAACTTATAAAACACGGCCTACCACCGAGAGGAGGTAGAGCAGTTTTCGTGATAGAGGCACACGAATCCTTTCAGACAGAGGTATTCTATTCATGGGTAATATTTCCTGAATCAAATTCAGTAACAAGACTGTTTCACTTCTACAAAGAAGATGAACCACCAGAGGAATATATTCCTTTCGAGGATATTGAAATTCCACTAAAATACCAGGAGCATCAGCTCTGGTTTAAAGGCGCCCTAAAACATCACAAAAACATTACCAGGCTCGGTCCACTAGGTAGACCAGGAGCAACATGGCCGATTCTAGCCGGCTACACACCTCATCCTGACATCGATGTACTGTCAGACGAGGAACTACTTACTCAACTTACAGAGTTAATAAAAATTTACAGACAATTAGTCCAATATGTCATGCAGACTTTTACAGTCCAACCACCATTAACCATTCCAAATCAAACTCCTCAACAGGGGAATACACTAAAAATTACACCACAGACTCTATACGCAGTCATGGGTAAAATGCCCACAAAACGTGAGCAAATACCATTCTGGATAGCTCAAAAAATTACTCAAATTGAAGCAGTATTTCGTAATACTAGCCCTTATGAGAAACACAGAATCCTAACTATCAGTTTACCAATGGGGATCACACCACAACTGGAAGACTGCACCACTTGGGGCTCAGTCTTTGCTGCCATCTATACTAAAACACATGGGGGCCGATTCCGATCTCGGCCGGTAGGGCTCCGAATCGGATTCGGCTTAACCGGATCCGATTTGGAGCCCTATTTCCCGACCGATCCGTACGCGCGTCCGGGAGAGCGAGTACGATGCGTATTCGCCGACCGACTCGTCCGGGCGTCCCGACCGCTCCGACCGACTCGATCCCGGGTCGAACCGCACCGACCGACTCGCACGGACACGACTCGCACCGCGCAATGGAGACGTTCCCCGGCCGGGTAAGTACGATGCGCGCCGCGAGCAGTCCGACCGAGCCGCGCACTCCGGCTCGAAAGAGCTGTCGGAGCCATACTTTGGGGGTCCGTGCCGGACCCCCCTGTACGCGTAGCCACGCGAGTCGCACACAGGGGGGACCCATGGGTCCCCCCTACCTGTGCGTGTATGGTGCGAATCGCTTCGCCGCGTACACGCTGTAGGGGGCGCACTTGTCCGCATCGCACCCATTGAGTCAATGGGAGCCCGCGTACGCGTTGTACGACAGGCTCCCATTGACTTCAATGGGAGTCCGACCGACTCGAGTCCGATGGCATACGTGCGCATCGTACTCGTTCGGTCGGACTGCACGGGTCCACCTCGGTCGGACATCTCTCCGGGTCCGGCTCGGTCAGGGAGATTTCCGGCCCGAATCGGAATCGGCCCCATGGTGTTCCGTCAATTGCAGTAATACCAGATGTCCTGAAACAAATTCAAAACGAATACGGGGCAGAGCCTGCTCTGAATTTAGGTATGAAATTACTGAAAAATTTCGATCAGGTCTCAACAATAATATTATCTAATATTAAAGGGGAGGGCAGCAGCAGTGGCGATCCGCCAACGATTAAGGGAATTCGATGTGACAGAACATCAAACAGAACTACCCAGAATAATAGAACAATCTTATGCAGAATTAGGCAGAGATAGTTTGGGTGGAAGACCATTGAAGCCAAAACTATCTGATAGTCCTGAGAAGGACTCTATTAAACAAACTCCTACATCTTCTAAAAAGAAGTGGGAAACTAATAAACATAATTTAAACGAGAAACGTTCTCAATCCCGAGGTAGGTCTCCTCAAAAGGAGCCCTCTGAAAGGAGGTATAACCTCAGGACTAGGGATAATTTGAAAAAGCCTGACAGGTATCAAGATACTGATACACGTTCCTCTCGTACCTTTCAGATATCGTCACAGACATCTGAAAGAAGAGGACGGTCAGAACATAGAGAAGAACGCGTAAAATCGAAAGACGACAAACACGTTCCAAAAAATAAATCCAAACCTCAATTCTCAAAGAAGAAGGTAGCAGGTCTGAAGATCAGACATGCCGAGGATACTGAGAACACAACTCAAGAACGGAGAATGGGCTCAGACAATGCTGGACAGTGCTGCAGAAGTCACAATAGCTCGCCAGAACCTGAAGGAACTTCTGGAGATAGTGGACTTGAATGAGTACATCACAGTTGAGACTGTAGACACCAGGATTAGTTCTCCACAAAAGTTTATGGAATAACACTCCAAATGGAGGGAGACATACCAAGAAAAGTGAAAGCGCTCTTTTGGGAAAAACTTTCAAGGGGTTATGATATACTTCTAGCAGAAAAAGACTGGCCACCACAATTTGTCAGGGAGTGCCCACATGGCGAGGAAATTATTATGCCTGCCTTCTCCAACCATATTCCAATTCATCTAAAATATACTTATGCCAGGAAATGGGCAGTTGCCAGGCCCCAGCATTATATAAAAATCATGTAGGATGGGATGAGGATTCACCTCACCATAAAATACATTTAAAAAATGAACCTACTGCACAGAGGCAGTATCCAATAAAGCAAGAAGCTAAAAAACAGGTCAGGGAGATCTTAGATCAACTTGAATACCAAGGGGTGATTGAAACATGCACCTCTTCAATGAACAATCCTTTGTTTCCTGTCTCCAAACCAGACAATACATATCGTCTAGTTTTGGATTACAGACACTTAAACACTTGTTCTAAAACATTTGCAGTGCAAAATGCACATAGTACAGCATTAATGAATAACATTGTGCGTAAAAAATATAAAACCACATTGTATATCTCAAATGGTTTCTTTTGTCAAAATATAGCACCTGAAAGCAGGTACTTAACAGCTTTCTCAATAATGGGGACTCAGAGTCAATTTTGTCGACTCCCACAAGGGTTCAAGAACAGCCCGGGGTTATTCTCAGCGAGAGTAACGGAGTTACTACAAATTTATGATAATGAGGCATTGTCATATGTCGATGACATCTATCTGACAGACGATGACCTGGATAGGCACTTGAACAGGGTGAGCACCATTATACTGGGCTTCGCCTCTGAGGGCTACAAATTCAACTTCAATAAGTCAAGAATTGCCCATCTCAATGTCCTTTTTCTAGGATATCAGCTTTCAAGTGAAGGCAAGAGCTTGGCAGCTAACTTTTTAGAAAAGTGTGCGCTGCTCCAACCTCCAAAAACGCTGAAAAATTTACAATCCATCCTGGGTTTCCTAAATTTTGGAAGAACATACATTCTAAATTACGCAGAAAGGGTTAAACCTCTCTATGCATTAATCAAACCTGATTTTTCAATCAAAAATTGGACACAGGAACACACAGAAATCTTGCGTTCACTCCAAGCTAACTTGTTAGCAACAAACCACTTACAAACACGCGTAAGTCAACGCAATTTAGTGATCCGAATAATTTCGGTTCAATGCGGATTCACCTACTTAACATTTAATGAGGGTGAAAAAGTACCAATTGCATACAAATCACATTTGTATACACAAGCAGAAATGCGCTTCACTTCAACTGAAAAAATACTGACGGCAGTTCAAACTGCAGTAGCAAAAGAAAGAGCTCTAGCCCAAGGGAAACGCATTATTGTCGTAACCCCAGTTCCGGCCTTATAGGCGGTAACTAAAGCGAGCATTCCAAATGCGAAAGCATTACATCCGAGATGGATACAATGGGTTAATTCTCTTGCTGCAACAGATGTTGAATATGTTTTTGATCCTGATTTAAAAACTCAAGCGTTCCTGCAATATGAACATGAATGTCCTCTGCCCACTGAGATTCTGCCTCTCGATCAGTACGAATTCATAATTTACACTGACGGATCCGCACAACCCGCAACAGGGAGTAAGCAAGCTAACAGTGCAGCGTGCGCAATCGTCAAAGGTCACATGCGCGATGGCAACTTCAGACCTATGGTCACTAAAATGCAATCTCTAGGAGATTGCACAGCTCAGCGAGCTGAACTACAAGCATTTAAACTGGCACTTGAAAGTACAGATCGCGAATTCCCCACACTAATCGTGTGCGATTCTTTTTACTGTGTGCAGTCGTATAATGAATATATACAAACTTGGCTTGAAAATGGGTTCAAAGATGCAAAAGGTGGCACAATAAAGCATAAAACGCTTTGGGAACAAGTAGTTCAGTTGAAAAACAAACTACCAAAGGCTCACGTGATCCATACACTGAGTCATCAACGTGATGGCGTTCACATTGCAGGGAATTCATTGGCTGACGAAGCCGCAAAGGGGGCTGTTCAGACGGCTTCCGTAGCTGCGATCACTCGTTCAAAAACAAAAATAGACAGTGAGATAATGTTGGCTGTCAATGCTACAAGCAAAGGCAGTGGTGCAGCTTTACCAAAAACGTTTCCACTCAAGTACTCTTATGTAATTGATGCAAACAACGTTCCTTTTGCTCAAATCCCTGGAGTGGGGGATAGGGTAATTCCAAACATGGAACGTAGATCAGCTTTGATTTATGAAACACATCTGGGGGAGGGTCTGTCACATCAAGGGATCTCAAAAACAATATTGACATTAAAAGAGATGTACTGGTGGCCTGGGATGAATACAGAAATACACATATTCATCAATAACTGCATAGACTGTAAAATACAGCGAGAAAGCCACCAGTCACCATGCTACGAATGTAGCTGCCCAGTACAGACACCATTGTTAGACAGCGTTAGGCTATCTATGCGCAGGCGTCCTTTTGGACAAATGCAATCCCACAAATACTAAGTCAAGGTTCCTATGGATATGGCCTCAGCGCTCGGCTGACGCTCAAACTGTTATAAAAGATTTGCGAGTCTTTATCGGCACATACGCAATAGGCACGCTACATTCTGACCAGGGCCCTGCGTTTAGCTCTCGGGCTTACAAAGAAGCCATGGCCAGTCTGGGCGTTGCATTGCGTTACTCCTCTCCGTTTCATCCTGAGGGAAATTCTGTTGTGGAAAGGAAAAACCGGGACATAAAGCAGTCTATAACAGCTAGAGTATTAGGTTCGGGTGATGGGTGGGTCAAACATCTTTATGGGGTCCAACGCTCATTAAACAATTTGTCAAGAAGTTCTCTAGGGGGTCACTCCATAAGAGGTCCTATTTGGGACAAGAATGTGGGTGCCCGATCTGGAATGTAAACGCACAGTGGTGGAAAATAAACCCTTTGATATCAAAGATCGTTTGGCTGTTTTACAGGATCTAAATGAACTAAGATCGAAACAAAGCAACGTGTTCCTGAAGCCAACCACCACTGGGGAAAAACCGGCGGTCCCAGCAAGGCCTGTCTGGATTCCAAAAGTTGGGGATCTAGTCAGAGAGAAAATTGCGGACGAGAAGGAATTTGGACCTTCTTACAGACAACCAGTACCTGTCCTAGCCATACACGGAACAAGAACAGTACTTCTGCCGCCCCTTGCTGGAAAAAAGGAGAAAAGATTTGTGTCTATCGACCTCATCAAACCACAGTATGTGGCCAATACTAAATAGTAGGCCTCGTGGACTCCGACCTAGTAGCAGACACACTCCTCTCGCTACTATCCAAGAGGTTCAGACTGAGAGACTGATAACCATCGAGAATTCAGCAGTAACAGATGAAGGACTGAGCAACAATGCTATGGAACTCATCCCTCTTGAAACTCAAGTAACAGTTCGTCCAAATACACCCGTCTACACCATTGTAACAAGTGATCAACTGGTTCCAGCGATTTCTACAAATCCTGATGCAATTCCAACAATTGACAGAACTGCTTCTGGCTATTTCATTAACTTTGATACATTTTCTGAGGATCTGAGTGAGCCCGAGACGTCGCCAGCATCAAAAAATTTTAAACAGCAAGTACAAGACTTTTTACATTTTCTGAAAGAGACTTATCTGGTTTCACCATGGATTGAACTTTGGGTTATTTCTGGAATATTTTTCTTCCTGCTTTGGCTAGCTTTGGTTATGACTATGAGCATGCTTATAAATGGGAGATACATCCATTTGGACATTGAAAGAAAAGAAGTGAACTTACTTTTGAAACCTCACAAATCATCTCATCGTGAAACAAGAGACTTGTCTGCAGTGAACATCACAGCCGTTCCTATACAGGATGGTATAGTGTGGGACAAAACAGATTTCGATATTTTTGGCCCGACGGAACATTTGAACATTACACATTTATTTAAGATTTCACTAAGTGATTTTGTTTCATCCAGTACCTACTCTGATGATTGGGACTTTGAAACTGTAAATAACATGATGTTTGACCTAGAAAAATCTGCTGCATTTTCTAATAATGAATATTTAGAGGGTTCATCAGACTATGAACAGCTGTATTGCTATAACCACTATGGTCATCATTTTTTGCATAAAACTGCAACACCTAGAAATGTGTTTATGTTTAACCAATGGGAGCATTGTCCTACACCACCAAAAGGTAGTTCAAAAACATTTACTAAAAAGTTTCCACATTTTTCAGGATACAATACATCTGATCCAGAAACATTTTACTATAGAAATGTAAACAAAACAGGACTGAAAATTATGTTAACTAATACAAAACAGATTTACTCTGCAAAATGTATTGCCCAACTGTCTAGACATGGTTTCGACTTGTGGAAAGAGACAATAGACACAAAATCTGTCTGGGGTACTAAAGATTGGCAAGTACAGGGGATGGAAGCTTTATTTAGAGCCTGTATCGTCCCTCAACAAATAATGTTTTTGAATGACACTGTCCAACAAACGTCTTGCCTTGGTTTAGCCAAGATTAAAGACATGAAAGCACCGTCTGTACCAACACCTGCAAGTGATAATAATACACAGGCAGCGGTTACAGTTGACACCATACTACAATTCAACAGAACAAATCCTGATTGGAGAAAATGGTTGATCTGGCCCACAGACACAAACAACTGTCAAGGGAGATTCCTGAATAAAACACAGGGGTTTACTATTCATAGGCCAGACCCACGATACGTCCAAAGACAGCATCCGGGGGTAGTAACAACATACAGTGTAGGAAAATTATGCCTCGATTGGCTGCACAAAACTACACTTAAGGATGTGAAACAACACTTATCTTTACTTAAAGAAGACGCAGACCTTAGGGAATTCTTGCTTGGACCAAGAAAACCGCGTCAAAAACGTTTCATATATGCCGGCATTTATGCTGCTTATAATGAAGCATGAAAGGTGTCACAGATGGAGGCCGCAGAACGATTACGTGAACTTGATCGTAATAACTTAGAGAAAACTCTCTCTGTGGTCGACAATGGGTTAACAACTTTGTCCTCCAGAATTTATTCATTGGACAGTATTGTATCCTCTGCTATCGACATACTGGAACAAGATTTAGCCATGTTACAGCAAGGCCAATCTCAACTACGTTCTATTATGTTATTAAGCTGGACGCTGCAATCTTTGCGTGCGGGCTATGTGCCTTGGCGTTTTATCAACACAATGGCTCTGTTTGCAGAATACAATCTAACTGATAAACAGATCGAACTGGCACAAAGGGGAGCAAAGTATACAGTACTGAGCATTGAAAAACTTGAAAAATTACCATTTACAGTGGCAGAAAAACCAGCTACAGAATGGCTTATTCATGGCAAAATTAGTCTACCTGTGACTACTTTCCAGTTTCAGTATTGCCTTAAACAGATGCAAGCAGGCAAATATGAAAGGTTGGGTAAAGAATACATTAAGACATCCTGGAATTTACCATACACATATAGATGTTGGAGTGGGGATCGTGAAGTGTTTCTAAGCGGTACACACTGTGAAAATGCACTAAGCGGTTCACTGATTTGTCAGGACATATCTTTACACGGGGCTTGTAATGGTTCTGTGGCAAATTTGTCCTGCCACCAGCAGGGTACACCAGCTGCTGTGATTAATCCAACGTTTGGCCAACTTTCTAATGGGAGTTACCTCATGTTGAATGATCAGAGTTGCTGTGGCATGTTGCCAGGCATCCCATATCTAGTAACGGTCAACTCCAGGGTCACTTGCTGTATGCAAGTATTGTTTGCCCCAATAGACACAGTCAGGGAGTCGCCTTTATGGCCTTCGTTGAATGTCTCTTTTATACGATTTGATACTTTAAGCAGAATGAAAGCCATGCTTATACAACAATCAGTGCCTTTGACCTCGGCCAAAGAAACCTATGATCTACAAGTTGCAAGGACTTCGGCTGAGATACAGAATTTAATTCGTACAAACTGCCCTATACATTTCGTAGAAATGATAGGACGTATCTTTAACATGTCAGATACAAGCGGAATTGTACAGGTATTTAAGACCATCTGTTCTGGACTATTAGCACCTTTCCAGGCTGTCCTCGGAATCATCCCAAACTTTGCACATTCGGTGTTTGGTGGTGTGCCATTAATTCTAGCACTTGTTGCAGGAATTCTGTTTCTATTCCTCCTACTACGCTATGGCAAGCCTCTTCGCCAACATCACTCCGAGCGATGTGGAGAGAGCCCTCCTTGAATGGGAATGCCGTGAGCGAATAGTACAGCTTTTGGGCATGCCTCGTCTACGGGAACTTAATACAACGTGGTTCCTGTCATTCAGACCAATCTGGCAAGATTGCATCTTACCTGTTCTACGCTGCCTGTTTTGCGGTGAAGAATGCGTGCTAGACACATGTCTAACACTCCCATCAGTCATGCCAACGGATGTTGATACTCTGCTGGACCCGATAACGGCCCATGCTGTGTGTTGTCCCCAGAGGCTTCCAATCCTGATGACGGCATTCATTGAGATCTCACAGACGCTTCCGGCTGCTGCTGAGGTACGAGATGGATCAACAGGCACACAGGTAACAACGGACGCGAACATTGCATCTTCTGCTGAAGGCGATGTTTCTCATCTCTGTGCATTTAACCTTCTGAACGAGGTGTTCCAAATGTCACCAACTTCGGTGGACGATATTTTGGCTACGAACATAGATGATCTAATGTTTACACCAGACCCATACACTGACTTTGATTCGGCTCACAGTGTACCAGGGCACCATTGAAATTTGGCCTTCATATTTTCAAAACTTGGAACTATTCCCAGAAATTGAACTTTTTCTTTTAAAACAAAATTTTTCTCGATAAGAAAAAACATGGCAAATGAACAATCTGCTTACAGTAGAACGAGTCTTATAAAACGGACTTCTTTGAATACTTCCAGGGACACATTGTCACCTTACTTGTCTAACATTTCATTTAATTCTATGATATATAATGGTTTTGATTTTGAGAACTTATCGACCATTTCGTCATATGTATATATTTCTGTTTTCATTTAAGTTGCATTTTTACTTCCGTTATATGCTTAGAATGGAAACGATGCTTTAAATGTACGGTACCTATTGCATTTCAACAGTTTTGATCTTGTTTTAAAAATGCTTTTAGAAATGTTTTTAGCAATATGTGGTACTCGATTTTATGTTTAGCATTTAAATGTTTAGCATTTAGTATTATCGTTCAATCGAAGATGGAGTGGGTGTTGTATTCCGCTTTAGGGGTCCGTATATAGGTTTTCCTGAATCATGTCCTTATATAGGCACAATTCGCATTGCCCTTATATAGGCATAGCATCCCTGTCCTTATTTAGGCATTAACCGTGCACTCCAAATACAGGCATGGTCACCAACATCCGTCCACCCTAACGTCACAACGAGTTCTTAGAAACCAGACCTTTAAGCTTCGGGAGTTCCCCTAGCACAGGACTATTGATTTCTCCAAGAACTCATCTATTATGTATGAACCGTTATACCTTAAGGGTTCATTCCTGACGTCTTCCTCTGTCCGACTTCACGTCAATGCTAACATTCCAAGACACCTACCAGGTATAAATATACCTTCCCTTGCCCAAGCAAGTTAGAGGAGACCTCGACTTCAGAGGAGCCCGTATCCCGGCCTGATGCACTGAGAAGACGCTGTCATTCCTGCATGCAGACGAATCCAGCTTCCAGTGTTCTGACTCCCTTCGCGGGGTGTTAGAGTTCCAGATCCGGCTAGAGATTCCCACCTCTCTCATTCTCAAGGTATGGAGCTGACTAGAACCTAGAGGGACTATTGGCATACTAGACTCTTGGCATACTGGACTCTTGGCATACAAGACTCTTAGTATATCATACTAGAGAATACTTCACCTACTTCTTACCTTGCACCACACTTAGGTTAGGTACACTGGGGTAGAACTAGCTTAGAGATGCATCGTATGAGTACTCGCATTTTTAGCTCATGTTATTTATGTACGTGAATATATGCTAAAAGATAATGCTAGCACAGTATTATTTATTTCTACTGCTTACACTGTACATTATTTATCTTGCATACTGTCTTGTGATCATAACAGCACATATCTCTTACACGAGAAACAAGACTGTTCAATAAAACCCTTTTTATTGAAACGCCCATCTTTCCTTTCTGTGTAACTCTGTAGAAACTAAGCATGCACGATTGACTGAGTGAAACTGTTATCTATTGTTTCCACGATTCTGAGACGTGTTCCGATTCTAAAGGGAAACAAAGTTGTCATGTTTTTCGGTTGCCAGAAACTACTCCCTTCTTGTTCTCAAGGAGTTTCTAGTGGCCTCTGAGCTAGCTGGCACAAGTAGTTAAGGGGCATATTATCAAGAACGGCGTTAAAATTATCGCCCCTTTAGCGGCAGTTTCCTGCCACTAAAGCGGCGATAATGGGCTTGATAATATGGCCTTGTGAATTCCAATAGAAGCCCATGTTGTGGTGTGAACCTGGGCTTCTATTGGAATTCACAAGGCCATATTATCAAGCTTATTATCGCCGCTTTAGCGGCAGTTTCCTGCCGCTAAAGCGGCGATAATTTTAACGCCGTTCTTGATAATATGCCCCCAAGTTTAATATACTCGATAGGGACATACCGACCTCAGTCCTATGTCAAGCCTATAGGGTATATTATTCCAATGCGCAGAGCTTATTAGGGAAATAGGAACTACACTACATGGCGCCCAAACGTTTGGTTAGGCAGTAATTTAACGCTAGATACTGAGTAACTCAGTCGTGCTTTTCTCAGAGACCCCTACTCACATACTCCATAAGACGTCTGGAGTGGGTAGGGTTAAATATCCGCCAAAGCTAAATAGGACAAAAAACCCTATATATTAGCTATTTTGGTTTGTTCAACGTTGAAGGATACAGTGTTCCAAAATATTGTGCACCTTATCTTTTGTTTCCTTGAAACTTGTTCTACATTTTTCAAAAAACAAAATGTCCACCAACGGGGACAATAACACCGGGAACGGTGTAGCTGCGGCTGAAACAGTCGTAACAGCTTTTAACTTTACAGGTTTAAATGAAACTGAGGAGGGTGTTATAGACATCCATCCAAACTTAAGAAGAGCCATCACTCTAAAACTTATAAAACACGGCCTACCACCGAGAGGAGGTAGAGCAGTTTTCGTGATAGAGGCACACGAATCCTTTCAGACAGAGGTATTCTATTCATGGGTAATATTTCCTGAATCAAATTCAGTAACAAGACTGTTTCACTTCTACAAAGAAGATGAACCACCAGAGGAATATATTCCTTTCGAGGATATTGAAATTCCACTAAAATACCAGGAGCATCAGCTCTGGTTTAAAGGCGCCCTAAAACATCACAAAAACATTACCAGGCTCGGTCCACTAGGTAGACCAGGAGCAACATGGCCGATTCTAGCCGGCTACACACCTCATCCTGACATCGATGTACTGTCAGACGAGGAACTACTTACTCAACTTACAGAGTTAATAAAAATTTACAGACAATTAGTCCAATATGTCATGCAGACTTTTACAGTCCAACCACCATTAACCATTCCAAATCAAACTCCTCAACAGGGGAATACACTAAAAATTACACCACAGACTCTATACGCAGTCATGGGTAAAATGCCCACAAAACGTGAGCAAATACCATTCTGGATAGCTCAAAAAATTACTCAAATTGAAGCAGTATTTCGTAATACTAGCCCTTATGAGAAACACAGAATCCTAACTATCAGTTTACCAATGGGGATCACACCACAACTGGAAGACTGCACCACTTGGGGCTCAGTCTTTGCTGCCATCTATACTAAAACACATGGGGGCCGATTCCGATCTCGGCCGGTAGGGCTCCGAATCGGATTCGGCTTAACCGGATCCGATTTGGAGCCCTATTTCCCGACCGATCCGTACGCGCGTCCGGGAGAGCGAGTACGATGCGTATTCGCCGACCGACTCGTCCGGGCGTCCCGACCGCTCCGACCGACTCGATCCCGGGTCGAACCGCACCGACCGACTCGCACGGACACGACTCGCACCGCGCAATGGAGACGTTCCCCGGCCGGGTAAGTACGATGCGCGCCGCGAGCAGTCCGACCGAGCCGCGCACTCCGGCTCGAAAGAGCTGTCGGAGCCATACTTTGGGGGTCCGTGCCGGACCCCCCTGTACGCGTAGCCACGCGAGTCGCACACAGGGGGGACCCATGGGTCCCCCCTACCTGTGCGTGTATGGTGCGAATCGCTTCGCCGCGTACACGCTGTAGGGGGCGCACTTGTCCGCATCGCACCCATTGAGTCAATGGGAGCCCGCGTACGCGTTGTACGACAGGCTCCCATTGACTTCAATGGGAGTCCGACCGACTCGAGTCCGATGGCATACGTGCGCATCGTACTCGTTCGGTCGGACTGCACGGGTCCAATTCGGTCGGACATCTCTCCGGGTCCGGCTCGGTCAGGGAGATTTCCGGCCCGAATCGGAATCGGCCCCATGGTGTTCCGTCAATTGCAGTAATACCAGATGTCCTGAAACAAATTCAAAACGAATACGGGGCAGAGCCTGCTCTGAATTTAGGTATGAAATTACTGAAAAATTTCGATCAGGTCTCAACAATAATATTATCTAATATTAAAGGGAGGGCAGCAGCAGTGGCGATCCGCCAACGATTAAGGGAATTCGATGTGACAGAACATCAAACAGAACTACCCAGAATAATAGAACAATCTTATGCAGAATTAGGCAGAGATAGTTTGGGTGGAAGACCATTGAAGCCAAAACTATCTGATAGTCCTGAGAAGGACTCTATTAAACAAACTCCTACATCTTCTAAAAAGAAGTG
>CAWUFW010027726.1:0-25278 GCA_963921515.1 Calotriton arnoldi
ACCGACTGACTTACCGCATCACATTGTTCAGCTGCGTCATGCCCGTCTTCTACTGTCGGAGGTGTCCCTACCAGCATCCCGTCGAGATATGCCTCTCCAACCCGGCATGTCTGAAGGCGGACCTGCTACCACTACTCCTCCCTCTGGACGCACACGACAGGGCCTGCTCTGCCTATGGGGGCATGGCGTATGTGGCCAACATCGCACCCGCACTGAAATGGGACCACTGTGCCTCCACACGACGGATCATCGAGAACAGCTACATCGAATGTCACCCAGCATGCCCCATCATGGTCCTCCAAGGGACAACTTACGAACAACACCTTGAGAGCCACCATCCGCTTCATTGGCTGGCAAACATGTACACCACCAATGACATGGAAGCCCTGCTGGACGGCATCGCATACCTGACAACCTGTAAATACGTCGGACCACAACGCAGGTTCCCCGAGTGACCTATGAAGTCCAACCCCGCACCCATGCTCAGCTTCCGCACGGACTGGCCAGTCACCACCACAACAGCCATACCAAACGACCGGCAACTGTAACCACACCATCAACGACATCGCCATGACATCGGATATGACCGGGACATGCACACTGTTCCCCATCACATCCAGGAACACCGCATGCATCGTGGGAGGCAGTGGCATGGGCTCTGTGTATCGCACCCACATGGACGGAACTGCACGAACAACCAGGACACGACATGGATCCAGCGCACATGGACACACACACCGCTCAGTGGACATGAATAGGTCGCCTGGAGTCTGTGGGTGCTGCACCCCTCCCACCCCCGCCCCGGGACTCCCATACCAGGACCTTTGCATGGACGACAAGTGCATACAACAACAACACGACCCCAGTGACTGTGACATGTCCAGAAACCACCACAGTGCAACAACAAGTGGCACGCCGCTGCATGCACGCAAGCACATGCCCTGATGTCATCTCACATGCACGCGTGCATGAGGAACAACCGCAGCAAACCTGTCACATGGAACTGAGATGGACTGTGCCCATGATGCCGAGCGGTCTGGTAGGCTACATGTATACCGTCTGTGTCAAAGTCCGCAGCTCCGCAGCTATACGTAAATGTACATTAGCACAGCCTTGGCCAAGCAGATGTAACCCCACACCCTATCCCATTTGTAATCATGCTCAGTATATCCTCAACATGTATTCCGCTGCCAGTAGTGTCCACTATACTGCATCACAGAGGACAGAAGACTCAATATAATGTTTGAAACCAAAACTGTCTCCGCTGACTCATTTCACAAGTACGAATGAGAGAGGATGAGAGTATGTGAAGTACACGGCAGTCGTGACATGACCATGTAGTCCACTGGTATTGGATGTCAACGCAAATGAGTAGCACTACTGTGGAAGACACACATGTGTCGTGTGAAGTCGTATGGACGCAGTGCTCAGGTGGGTGGGTGCGACGGGTAGATGCGCACATGCCAAGTTGGAGCACGCCGTGTTGGGAGGGGTCATGAACAGTACACCACCGCTTCCCTGGGCATTGTGAGAGGACACCTGTCGGGGGAGTGAACACGTGTGTGCACAGCAGCCGGGCACACGTACAAAGCGGTACCAGGCGCACCTCAGCCCACCCTCTGTGGACAAGCTGGATCCTGTTGTGCGCCCGCCATGCCCCTTGACAAGGCACACACAGCCCCAGTCGACCAGGTGTAACCCCAACATAGTCAATCCGCACAGGCGATACAGGGCACGGGATGGCAGTGGAGCATGGTGTGTGAGAGGTCTCCTCGCGCTCCTCCTGGTCATATCACGCAGGCAATAGAACCTCAACGTCCAGCATGGCAAAAAGTCAAATGGAAGTGTAGGGGGGACGCACCACCGCACGAGCAGCACTGACGTCACGGGAGGTGGCTCGCACCATCCCATCCATTGCCCATCATACCAACCACGCCACATGCCATTGCGACTAAGTGCAAGCGCGTGCGCCACCACCCCTGAGCCCTCCCCAGAGAGGCCAAAGAGTGAATGTGTGGGCCATCAGCCACAGACGGACGTGGCATGGCCGCAAGGGCAGCCACAGCCACTGGGTGTCGCAGGTGGCGGATCCGGAAGGCGAAGACTGTGATGCATAGTCCATGCAGGCCGGGTCTCCATTTGGGGCACCACGCAGGTGGACGGCGTCCCGCCACACATCATACCCTGAGACAGCCCACTCGTGCAACTGGACCCACACATACACTCCTTGCCCTCTCTGGTGCGAGCTTGGGGCTGCCTGTGCAAGCGCTAGCCTCGCAGGTGAGCATGCATATTGGGGGCGAGGGGAGGACATGAGGGCTGGGGCGAAGATGACTGTATCACTGTCAGTTAGTACAAGGGATGACCCAGATGTGGAAAGGAAGAGACGTGTCCCGTGTGTACTGCAACTAGTCGCCAATCCAACTACCCCCCCATGTCCGGAATGTAAGCCCGCACCTAGGCCCGCCCATCCGCCACATCGAACATACCACCAGCACGACAACCTTCCCATTCGAAACACTGACTGGGGGTGGCGACCAGTGAACAATCATGTGTAGCCTACCCACGCGTACATGTGGGCCCTCCATGATCCATGTCACCTGCGGCAAAGACATGACATGCGCAATGAGGGAAGTGAGGAGAGCTGTCCGCCCCACGCGCAGAAGGTGCATCAGCTGCACAGACCCAGCAGCGAGTCCAGCAGGGGTCACATGTGCAGGGGCAGCTGTGCCTGGTGTGAAGGCACATGCATATAGACAGCACATCGACCAATGTGTAGTCTGCCCACATCCACAGTCCATCATCATGCGGACATAGGAATTGAACACAGGGCAACACATCTTAGTTGGTGCACCCACCGTGACCAACAATGCGCAATCATCGACGTACCCGCCCTGTGCATGGCCCCCCACCCAACGGAGGCACATCCAGTGCCACCATCCCACACACACAAGCCTTCCACGGAACATGCTGTGTCCAATGCTCAGTACAGAGTCAGCGCCCATCTGGTGGATCCTGAACAGGAGACACATGCACACACATGCCAGCTCCCACTATGTACGTCTGCCACCTGGCACGTGCAATGTAACCTCTCACCTGTGACGTGTGACTGCAAGCACACAGCCGTCTTGGCATGGGGCTGTCAATGTGGACACCAGTCAATGTTTCGGGAGCTGTGATCCGTACAGTGCTGTACATAGGGTGCAGTGCTGACACCTACTACTGTCTCATATCCCCTCGTGACACAGGTCCCACTTGTATTGGCCGCTCAGCCCGTGCCCACATCGTCGTCGTCGTGTGCCATACTCATCCAGCCTCGGAAGCAGTTCCATGCTCAGCAGACACTCATGTTGCCGTGGCGTTGCCGCTTGACGAATATGCAGTCAGTCCCCATCAGCACGCCCCGCAAGTCATTGGGGCCTAGATCCCCATGTGCATGCACATGGCAGTGGTATGTCTCACTTGCCATTGCCATTGTTGGGAGACCTGTGTAAGTGTATTGTGGCCGTGCCGTCCCAGCTTGACAGCTGGGCTGTGGCTCATGTGCTTGCTCAGTCATGTCAGTGATGTGTATGCGAAATTGCTATGTGCCGTGTTGCTTTGACATGTGTCCTCTGCCATTTAACCCAGGCGGAGACCGAACATTGACCGCCCATACCAATTGCTGGCGGACATGGACGATACAGAGGTAATCAGGAAGTTTCGGCTGGACAGGCCAACCCTGCATCGACTGTGTGCCATGTTAGAGCCCCATCTCCGTCCCCGCAGGGTGTATCCGACTGCTGTCACCCCCACGGCTAAGGTGATGGCCGCCATGCATTTCTTCGCCACTGGGTCATTCCAGCACACAGTGGGCAGTGGAGGAGGGATGTCCCAGCCCATGTTCAGCAAGGTGCTGAGGGATGTACTGGCAGCCATGATGCTGTACCGGAACAGGTACATCCGCTTCCCCAGGGCTCGTGAATTGGCGGCAGTGAAGGGTTCATTCTATGCCCTTGGCAGAATCCCACACGTCGTGGGAGCCATTGACTGCACACATGTTGGCCTTGTTCCACCACAGGCCACTGAGCACCTGTACCGCAACAGGAAGCACACGCACTCCCTGAATGTGCAAGTGGTGTGCCTTGCGGACATGGTGATCACCCACGTGTGTGCCAAGTTTCCAGGCTCGGCACATGACGCACACATAATGCGCAACAGCATCTTGCCACGACTGATGGCCAATCTGCAACAGGATCGTGGCTGTATTGTCGGTGAGTATGTGGAGTGGTGTAGCGTGCTGGTTGTGCGATGCTGTCCCCTGTCCAGTTGGAATAGCAACGGTTCTCTGTGTCCCTCACACCCAGGTGACTCTGCGTATCCGAATGGGGCATGGCTGCTCAGTCCATTGAGGAATCCTCGCACCCCAGCAGACGATCGATACAATGAGGCACATGGGAGGACCAGACGTGTGGTCGAGCGTACCTTTGGCCTCCTCAAGTCCAGGTTCAGGTGCCTGGACCGCACCGGGGTGCACTGGCGTACTCCCCACAGAAGGTGTGCCAGATAGTGGTGGCGTGCTGCATGCTGCACAATCTGGCCATTCGGAAGCAGATCCCCCTCATTGTGGATGACGGAGATCAACCAGGGCCCCAGCCCGCAGACCAGGACAGCTCGAGTGAGGTGGACAGCGGAGAGGAGGAAGCTGGGAATGTGCGCCAGCAGCTCATCGCCCGCTACTTCACTTGACGGTGAGTGTCCATGTACGACGGATGATGTGTCTGTATCTGTGCAGGTGTGTGTGTGCTGTGTCAGGGTGGCCGTATGTTCACTGCGTGCAGTGTGTCAACGCTCCATGGCCAGGGTAGTATGCCACTGTTGGTGACTGTGGCATTGTGCCCTATTGCTCTGTGCGATGTGTGTACATTGCTTGTAGTTGTTGACATGTACTGTGTGATGGGTGTGTGACACACTCATTGAATGTGCTCCTGTTCTGTCTCCCACCCCTAGGTCCCTACAGGCCCTCCGGATTCCATTGCCATGCCACGCATCAGGTGCCTTTCCGCCCAAGGTGGCCGTTGTATTCCGTACAAATAAAACACAGGGCACAAACAGCAGTTAGTGAAAAAGGTGCATTTATTACAAACTGTGACGTGATTGTGTGTAAGGTGATGACAAAAGTGGTGCGTGCAGTGACAATGAGCTGTCGGTCATGGCTGCGTGAAGCTCAGGGTGTACCCACTGGTTCTATGTCCATAGTCCAACACACACATGCCATCCAGCTGGCTGTGTGGAGTGGGATCGTAGAGCAAGTCAATGCAGTGGCTGGTCAAGGAAGGCTGGCGGAAGGCTGGCTGGCTGCCTCACTTGCGACTGGAGCGTGCGAAGTCCTCCCGGGAGATCTGTTTCCTCTTCGGACGGCCCCTTCCACGTTTGGGAGGGGGGTGTGTGGTGGCGACCTGCTGGTGGTGGGTGAGGTGTGCTCACTGGCTGTGGACACAGGGGAAGTGGACACTGCTGCCCGACCCTGCGCCCTAGCAGGTGGTGGCGGAGGTGGTGTTGCTGGCCTTGCCTGTGACCCCACCGCCACCAGCTGGCCCATGAGGTCCACGAGTTGGTCCATACGGGACACGAATTGGCCCATATGGGCGTCCATGGACCTCAGCACCCCCAGCACCTCCCGCGTGTCTGTAGCAGACCTGGCCCATTGTCCTTGGGCCTCTTCATAGGCCCCAAGGACTCTGGCCATTTGAGGCAGGGCATGGCTCCCAGGGGAGGCTGGTGTTTCCCTGACCCTGCTCCTCCTACCAGTCCTGCTGCCACCGGCCTGCCCACTAGCCACATTGCACACCACGGTCCTCGCTGTGGCTCCCAGGGTGGATCCAGTCGGCCGGGCCACCACCTGCGCTGGGGCTGGTGCCAGCGAAGACGTGGTGGTGGTGGTGGCGGTGGTGGTCGGTGCGGCGATGGTGGCGGTTGCGGCAGTGGTAGTGGCCGCAATGACCGTGGGTGTGGCCGCAACGACAGTGGCAGCAGGGGGCTGGGACTGTTCAGCATCCCTGGATGATGGGTTGGTGGGTAGGAGGGGTCCTGGGAGCGGCTGGGCCCTGCCACGCCAGATGGGCCTGCTTGGTGGTCCGTGTCCGAAGAGGAGGACAGATCCTCCAGATCCGTGTGTCCTCGTTGGGGGCTTGTGGGCTGGCTGTGCTGGCTGCTGTCTCCATCCCCAGCATCCGGCAGTTCGTCACCTGTGGAGAGAATGAGATTTGTTATTGTGTTGCACCTGGCGAAGTATGTATTTGTCGTCTGACATTGGCAGTTCGTGCAATCTCGTACATGGGTTTCCCGGAGGCGAGTGTGTGGCTGTGGCATCTGTAGTTGTGTGTGCTAGGCAATGGGACTGTGTGCTGTGCACATGTGGCATGGGACGGATTGGCCATGCCGATGGGTGTGTTGCTGTGCCCCTACTCATTGTGACTCTGGTGTATGCGGGCTCCTGGCCCATCCTGGGTCTGGTTTGTACTTTGCTTTTGGGGTTCACATGGAACGCTTAGGAACGCATATGGCAACATGGGGGCCATGCCCCAGATTCGCATTTGGGAGGGGATATGCTCTTGGGGTTCAAATGGAACGCTTAGGAACGCATATGGCAACATGGGGGCCATGCCCCAGATTCGCTTTTGGGAGGGGATATGCTTTTGGGGTTCAAATGGAACGCTTAGGAACGCATATGGCAACATGGGGGCCATGCCCCAGATTCGCATTTGGGAGTGGATATGCTTTTGGGGTACATGCTGTGAGCCATGGGTGCTGAACGTGACATGTGTTGTGGCAGCATGACAGTGCATGGTTTGAGGTGTGTGCATGCTTGACATGGCCTGCATATTTGCTGTCTGTTGTGATTACTGGACATGGCATTGGACGCATCGTTATGAGTGAGTGATAGTTGTGTGCCAGCCAACGTATTGCAGTTGTCCCATCTCCTTGGTGTGCGTGCTGCCCTGTGCCATGTGCATCACTGCAGTGCTCGGGGGGTGTGGCCCATGTTGTGTGTTGTTGCTCACAGTGTGTCGTGCGCTTAATTGACTTCTGGCACATGGTTGGTCATGGGCATGTGTCTTAGCGTGACTGCTGTATGTGTGGCAGCTGTGCGGATGACATGCCTTTCATGAGACTGGGGCTGACGGATGGGATGGATGGTATGTTGTATGTGCATGGTGTGTCTGTGAGTTTGATGGGTTCAGTGGTGTTCGTGTGCATTTATGTTGTTCCGCTCTGTTGCGTCTAGTGTTGTTTGTCTTACATAGGCGTAGTTGTGGGGTGTGTGGTTGACAGGCAGTAGGGGCTACATGGACAGGACTTCAATGGTGTTTCGGTTGTGTGTGATGAGTTGCACAGTGGCTGCCGTGTGGGACTATATTCAGTGTGGCTTGTGCATGCAGACGTGGCTCCTTGGGTGTTGCTATGTCTGTGATGGGTCATGTGGGGTGTGAGTCTGTTGTTCATGTCCGTGTGCACATTGTTCACTTGTTCGTGACGGTGGGCGGTGCTGCGTGTTCGTCTGCTACGTGACATATCCCATGTGTTGGTCGTGTTATGGTCCTCATGCCTCCAGTAATCCAGCCCTGTCCAGTTTCCCACCTGCAAGTTGTTCGTGCGTGCACTGTACTGGATGCCACATGGCTCTAAGCGGGGGTGCTCCATGTTGCAGGTCTGTGGGGGTGGGGGGTGTTGTGGGTCGTGGGGTGGCTGGACACCCACTGACACCGATTGCTGTGGACCGTGATGTCTGCCTTTCGGCTGTCGTTGTGCACTGCGGTGGCTGACACGTGGCTGTGGGGTGTGGGGGATGCTCCTCCTTGCTGTGCTGTGGGACTGGGGCCTGGTGTGTGTTGTACTTGGGCTGTCCACCCTCCCACCCACTGCACTTTGTGTTCCTGCCACTTACCTGTTACTTGTCAGTTAGTGCAGCTGTGGCGGACACATGGGTGTGGTGGGTGCTCGTTGTGGCGCTTCTGGCATATTTGGGGACCTGTTGGTGGTTACGTGGCTGGCTTAGTGTACACATGTCCCCACGCATCTTACAGTTGTTCGGTTTGGGCTGTGTGTGGTAGTGTCTGTTGCATGTGTGTGTGATGTGTTGTGTATTGTGTGCTGGACATGGGGGTGTTTGTCCCTGGGAGCTGTGGCATGGTAGTTGCGCATGTGAGTACATAGCGGTGTGCTGGTATACATTAGTTTGTACTTACCAGCCTCCACTCCCCCTGCTAATCCGGCGAGGATCTCCGGATGGATTACGACTCGCACCTTCTCCTCCCACGCTTTGAAGGTCTTAAAGAGCGCGGGATTCCCTCCGCCAGTGACGGCAGCCAGCTCTCTGTTTTTGCCCTCCTTCTTCTTGACCAGGCTCTTTACGTCATTCCAACGTTTGTTAATCTCGACTCTGTTCCTGGGCAGGGTCCCGACTGCATTGACCTGGTCTACGATCCGGTTCCACATTCTGTTTCTGGTGGCTAGTGGTGTGTGCTGGACCATGTTCCCATAGATTTGTGGGTACACCTTGATGATCTCGTCGACCATGACCGTCAGCTCCATGGGCGTGAACTTGGGCATTCTTTGTGGTGCCATGGTGTTTGTGGTGCTGGTGCGGTGTGTGTTGTGTAATGTGCAGGGGGTTTGTGGTGCCGGTGTTTGGTGGTGGTGGTGGTGGTGTTTGGTGGTGGTGGTGGTGGTGGTGGTGGTGGTGGTAGTGATGTGTGCGTTTCTGTGGTGTGCTGCTGTCCTTGCTGTGTCACTGTGTCCTCTCCTCTCCTCTCTGGTTTGCAATGTAGCAAGGGGTTGTGGTCTGTGGGAGTGCTGCTTTTGTACTCACCTATGTGGGTGTGTCCTCATGGTCTGTTGTTTTCAGGTGTGTTGTGTCTGGGGTTCTGGCCTTTGTATTTTTTGTTTGTCCGGGGGGTGTTTTCGGGATGTGTACTGTGCTTGTGTATTTGTGCGTGCCTTGCTGTGTGGACTTGTTGGCCATGTTGTGTGCTATTGGTTTTGTGTGCGGATGGTTTCTGTGCAGGTACGTTGGCGCCATGGCTTCTGCCGTGTCGATTCTCATCGGCGTTGTTTGCGCTGGCGGGCGGTATATTTGTGGTTTTTCCGCGCTCATGGCGGTGCGATCGTAATTTCACGTGCGGTGTGTCGGCCGTGTGGGCGGGCGGTTTTGTGTTGTCGTGCATGTTTCCGTCCGTGGCGGGCGGTTTGACTCCGACTCGGACGATGGCGGGCGGTATTTTGTGTGATTTTTCCGCCTATGGCGGTTTTCGGTTTGTGTAATCGTAATGGCGTGGTCGGTGTTCAGGCGGTGTGTGCGGGCGGATTTTTGCCGCTTCCATGCCTGGCGGATTTATTTACGCCGGGTATCGTAATGGGCCCCTTAGTCTCTATTTTTATTTAGTTGTTTAAAAAAACTACTATTTTTAGTTGATGTAGTTTATTTCATTGATGTTGTTGTTTTGTTGAAGTCTGTAGAAGCAATTAAAATAAAAGTTATTGTTAGTTATGTTTTGGTTTTTTAATAATTTTTTTAGTTTTAATCAGTTAACTCTATTCGTTTGTTGAGATATATACTTACTTTGTTTCATATTTTTCGTTAATGTTGATTTTGTAGTTGTTTTGGAAGTAAATTGTTGTTTTGAATTTTCTACGTGGAGTTTTAGTTAAGTTTAGTCTGTAAAATATAAAGGAAAACATATTATATTTTTAGTCATTTTGTTATATTTTTTTAGCTAATTTTATTTATTTAAAAAGTGATGTTCTTACCTTTAAAGAGAGTTTTTCTGTTTAGTTGTTTGTCTAGATGTTTTTTGTTCTGTTTTCTGTCTCGCAAAGTTTTGTCCTTCTACAGTGTTTGTCTGTTTCACTGTAAATTTTGTGTAAATTATTTGATTGTTTTTATAGTGTTTATTTAATTAGTTAGAGTTAGAGTTTTCTATTAGTTTAAATTCATTGGTTGAGATAGCTTTTTTTGAATTTTTTGCCAGTTATAATTTAATTTGTTTAATGTTAATTATGTTTATTTAATGTTTGTTTTTATTTTGTTTAGTAATATAATTAAAATGTATGCGTTAATTAATGTTATATATTCTTTTATACATGTAATATATATATGTCTGTTTTATTTGGATAGTTGTGATTTTTTTATGTTGTAGTGTTTGTTTATTTATTTTTAAGTGTATTTGTTTGTGTTTTATTTTAATCAATTTTGAAAAAACTTTTAGTGTTTGTTTTTAATGTTTGATATATGTTATTTGTTTATATTATTGAAAATAGTTTATTTTTATGTTTAAATGTAATTTTTTTGTATAGTTTATATGTATTTTATCGATGTTTGTGTTGTCGATATTATGCATATCAATGTTTTTGTTGTAATATATGTTATTTTAATTTTATCGATATTTTTGTGTTCTTTTTTTTGTTGTCGATATTTTTGGCATTGAAATTTCTTTTACCATTTTTTTTATCAATGTTTGTGTTATTTTAGTTTTGTGTATTGGGTTTTGATATTTTTGTATAAGATATTAATGACTCGATAATTTTGTAGGTCGATATTATAGTAGTCGATGTGTCAGTGATCCCTATTCCAAATTTCCTAAACTACATTTTGGAACTACTAATACATTTTAACAAATGATCTTTGCTTCTCTACTCATTCTCGATCTCTCAACCTTTGAAGGGTCGCTTTGCATTTTCTTTCAATGCATACATGCTGATACATGCATAGTTACTAGTTAATTACTACACATCACTGGGAAATCGCCTGGGGTTGGGAGTTGGGACTGTAAGACCTACAAAAATAAAGGCACAGAGAAATCAGAGAAGACTGCACTAGCTCACCAATAACTACCACTATCTCAGTGATAGGACAGAGGAGTCTCTGCATGACTTTTTAAATAAACAGTCCAAGCGAGCGCCAACGAATAGGATTAGGTAGCGCCGCTGAGCACCTGTCTACTCTAGGATGATCACATACTATTTGTAACTTAAACTTAACTTACCTAGGTGTGAGCATCTTGCTTGCTATTTGGGAAAAAATATTGGCATAGATAGAACACAACAAATAAATAATTATTACTCACCAAGCCCGCAATCTCCACGCCCAGTAGGTCAAGCAGGTTCTGGTCCCTATCCAGTATGTCCCCCCACCAGTGCGTCAGCTGTACTTGGTTGTGTCGGATCTCAGAGCAGCGGCGCACGGCCCTGTGCACCTGCTCTCATCGTGGCTTCTGCTCATGGAGGGCGTACCCACTACCACGCCTGCTGCCTCCTGCCAGGGTGGAGGGGAGGTGGCGCTGCACATAAAAAACTAGTGCTGCCACCACCACCTCTGTGAGTAATGCACAGTGCTGCACCCCTTCTTGGCGTGGGCTACCACGAGGTAGGCGGCTGTGAATGGTGGTTCAGGGGGGGATGGCGCTGCCACTCCCCTGCTCTGCCATGCCGCTGGGTGGGGGCCAGGGAAGAGAAGAAAGTAGAAAAAGGCAAAAAAAAGTAAGAAAGGAAAAAAGTAAAGTGAAAAATAAAAAAGTACAAAAGTCACGCAAAAATACACAAAAAAGTTAGAATAAACGTAAAATAAAAAATCAACAAAGACACAGGGTAAGGTTATAAAAAAAATGAGGGGTAGATAGGTTTCAGAGGGGTAGGATTAAGAACATTGAGCAGAGATAGAAAAATAAGCACAGCACCATAAACAGAGCAAAAAAACAAGACGGCCACACCCATGCAGACCACGTGGTGAAGTTCGCTTGAGATTTCTGGTGCAAGAACACACATCGCGTTACGTTTGATGGAAAACGTAGAGCGAACGGAACTCTACATAGCTTGCAGACTTTTTTTTACCACTTTGCTGTGTTTTGCTACATGGAACTCTGCGAACTCCGCCCAGGCCTAGCTGAGACCATACCTATTTGGTACTCACGTCCATGTCTACGCTCACCACAGACTCTCAGATGGCTCATGCAGATGAGGGGGAGAATCCTAAACTGTTGAGGTGGTCCATTTCCCTACAGGGGAACACAGACGAGGGACTGCCCACACTAATTCAGGTGGACTTTCCAGGTTTTTCCACTTAGCTGACAAGGACTACCTGGGTCTAGGTTAGTTACCCATCACCTTTCGTCTGGGGGGGGGCTGTGTGAGAAAGTCATACTTTTTGCCCTAATCACACACATTTTCTGACTGATACTGGTGGTTACTGACTATGATTGTGCCTTGGAAAATGCTAACCAGGCCCAGGGCCAGTGCTCTGTTTAAAAGGTATATGGTAATTAGGTGTGAATTACAATTGGTATGACAACCTACCTGTCAAACCCTAATATAGGGTAGAACATGTCGTTTTAGAGGCCCATTAGATTTAATGCACGTAAGTATGTACTGTTGTGGTGCCTGCTGTCCTTTTAAAAGCCAGCCCTGTCTTGCAGACTGCTTTTAAAATAAAACCATGTCCAAATTTGACTTTGGAATTAAAGGTACTTCCAAAGTCTCAAACTACCTTATTTTTACATATAAGTCACCCCTATGGTCTACCATAGGTGCCATGTTAAAATAAGCAGGGACTTCATAAAAGATGTTTTATATGCCCAGGTGGGGGAGGGGAGGGAAACTGCCAAATTCATTTTTCCTCATTGCAATGCATTAGCTCCATAGGCTAAGACATTATTGAACTCTAATAATGTCCAACTATTAACAGGAGTTAGAGAAACTAATAATTCAAAGTGTTAAAATAATAGTTAGACTAAATCCAACAGCTTGCCAAGGTTGCATTTATTATAACTATGACAGAAAAGTAGTTATAGAACCTGCTTTTCTGATGTGCCTGACTCCAGCTCTGGAGATGCCTCTCCTAATTGTCCAGCCTTTGACAGGCTGAGCCAAACTGCCCTGAAGTGGCCTGAAAGGAAACAAAGAGACATCTAGTGGGAGGAGATCTACAGTTGCAAAGCAAAAGGCAGGAAGGGGGATGGGTAGCCAAACTGGTCTTCAAAGGGAGAAAGACAGTAAGGACATGAACCAAGCCCATCCCTACTTCCTGCACCCCCAGTTAGCTGAAAAAAGGGATTTTTTCAGCTAGATTTGAGGTTTGCAGGGCATTCTGGGTAGGGAATCGTTGGGGGATCCACGCAAGCCACACCTCACTGGGCTCCCCAGGTTGTTTAGTTTTCAGAAATGTGTGGGTTTGATAGGTTTTCCTAGATGGCTGCTGAGCCCGGGGCCCAAAACCCAGGTGCCCCCCCTTGCAAAACCAGGTCGTTTTGTGATAGGTTATTTTGATGTTTCCACAATACGTTTTGGGCCCTTGCCTGTCGTGGGTACTGGATCCACCCACACGAGTGAGGTATAATTTTTCTCAGAAGACTTTGGGGAATGTGGAATGGGTGGAATTTTGTGGATCCACGCAGATTCCAGAACTTTCCATCACAGAAATGTGAGGAAAATGGGTTTTTTGACAAAGTTTGAGGTTTGCAAGGGATTCTGGGTAAGAGAACCTGGTGAGAGCCACACAAGTCACCCCATCCTTGATTCCTCTAGGTGTCTAGTTTTAAAAAATGTATAGGTTTGCTAGGTTTCTCTAGGTGCCGGCAGAGCTAGGGTTCAAAATCCACAGATAGGCAGTTTGCCAACAAAGTGTTAGTTTTCACTGTAAAAATGTGGTGTGTCCACGTTGCGTTTTGGTCCGTTTCCCGTTGCGGGCACTAGGCCTACCCACACAAGTGAGGTACCATTTTCATTGGAAGACTTTGGGGAATGCGGGGTGGGTGGAATTTTGTGGATCCTTGCAGATTCCAGAACTTTCCATCTCAGAAATGTGAGGAAAATGTGTTTTTTTTTTGTACAAAGTTTGAGGTTTGCAAGGGATTCTGTGTTACAGAACCTGGTGGTAGGCACACAAGCCGCCCCATCCTGGATTCCTCTTGGTGTTTAGTTTAAAAAAATGTACAGGTTTGCTAGGTTTCCCTATGTGCTGGCTGCGCTAGGGCCCAAAATCCACAGGTATGCACATTGCTAAAAAAAGTCCATGCCTAGTGGGCTTTCTGCTACCGTGGGGGGGTCGAATCGGGGGGGGGGTTTGCCCCGATATGCCCTCAAGGGGGACAGAAAGACTGTGGCTATTTTTTTTGGGGGGGGGGTGGGGGCATTGGTATGCCCACACATAAAAAAAGCCAGCGTAATCACTGGCGCCTAGTGGGCTCTTTGCCACCCCCTGGGGGGGCAGATCAGGAGCTACTGCCCCCATCTGTCTCCTGGGGGGGACAAAAAACGGTCGCATTTTTTGGGGGGTGGTGGGGGCATTGACTTGCCCATTCTGGGCAGCCCACAACCCTGAATTAAAAAAAAGAATATTCCCTGATGTCTATTGGGCTTTCTGCCCCCCGGGAGGCAGATAAGGGGATTTTGCCCCTATCTGCCTCCCAGGGGGGCAGAAAGACTGTGGCAAATTTTTTTTGGGGTGGGGGCATTGGCATTACCATTCTGGGCAGCCCCCACCTCTATGGATAAAAAAATAAAAATGATCCCTGGTGCCTAGTAGGTTTTCTGGCCCCCCCCCGGGGGGCAGTTCAGGGGCCACTGCCTCCATCTGCCCCCTGGGGGGCAGAAAGGCTGTGGCATTTTTTGGGGGTAGGTGGGCATTGGCATGCCCATTCTGGGCTGACCTCACCCCCGAATTTAAAAAAAATATATTTCCTGATGCCTAGTGGGCCTTCTGCCCCTGGGGACAGATAAGGGACTATTGCCCCATATGCCTCCGGGGGGGCAGCCCCCACCCCTACGTATAAAAAAAATGAATAATCCCTGGTGCCTAGTGGGCTTTCTGCACAGAAACCAGGGGGAGAGCCTCGAGAGCCTCGGGAGCTGGGGAAGCTCTTCACCAGCTCCCGAGGCTGTTGGGGAGCAAAGGAAGTCCCTCTGGTGCCTGCACCAGAGGGATTTCCGGTGCCATGTGTGAGGACAGCCGAGAGCCATCCTGCGCACACGCCCTTAGGGCATGTATGTGTGCCACATGTGCACACTTACCTTTTTTCGGGGTGAATCAGGGTGGCCTTTTGGCCCCCTATCACCCTTGAAATTGCATTCGCAATTTGCGATGACCAATTCTGGTAATCCCAAATTGCGAATGTCTTCCCATTCATTCTAGAGGCCCATAGGAATGAATGGGAATGCATTCCTTAATAGCGAGTCGCAATTTGCGATTCGCTATTAAGGAATATGTAGGAATTGCAATTTTATTTGTGAAACCTACATACATTGCATTTTGCGAGTCCAAATAGCGCTAACGTTCAGCGCGGTCCGAGAGAGCGGAGCGGCGGACTTGGGGAAACGACGCGGGCTCCTGGTGCTGAGTACTGTTACAGCGCCGGAGGGGGACATCAGCACGCCCTCATCGAGCCGGGAGATCGTGAAGCAACAATCGGGGACTGGCGGCTGGCCACGCAGCGGAGCCGGCCACTGCAGACCTCCCGAGAGCAGACAGGTACCTTCCTTCCGCACGCTGTGGGGCTGCGATGTCCTCAACACTCCGGGATATCTGAGCAAGGCGGAGATTCATGAGAAAGGGAACGGAGGGGGCCGGCTGCAGTGTGTAGTCACTAAGCCTTGGTGCCAGTGTAACACATAGCGGGACAATTTTCGACTGTCAGCTTGGGCTGTAATCACGCTGTCACTCGACTACAGGCCTCGTAGTGCCAGAGGGTCACACCCCAGTGTGATACTTATACAGAGCCCGCTCCACTAATAGGTACACTGTGGACTCTCTGAATGATGCATAAATTTGCAGTAAAGTCATCCGAGAGTACTGCGGAGATTCCCAACTTCCTGTATTAACTGCTGATAGGAACCAGCGATGGTAAACGTGTGGGCAGTTGGCACCCTGTGAAAGACCCTTCTGTTAGACGACAACAGGGCCTTTTGGGAAGCTCCACCTGTCGCCAATCACGCACGCTAATCACGCGCTCATAGAGTGCACCGCCTGGCGCCATGGGCAAGACGGACAAATTGCAGTCTAAATTGCCATTTGATCTACAAAAAAACCCCAGGTCCAAGGAAACCACGACTACGGAGCAAGATCCCACTCCAGATGACCATGACTCCGTGTCCGAAGTGGATATGAAACAGGCGTTCCGCACTATCCAACAGAGTCTATCAAAAATCGACAGTAAAATAGATGCGCTGTCGTTCAGGATGGACAGGATGTCCGAAAGACTGGACAAACATTGTGGCCGACTCGACGCGGCAGAACAACAAATATCGGATATGGAGGATATCACCAGAGCCGAAGCGGAGACAGATAAGGAGAGAGATAAGATCCTGCGATCCCTGCAAGCGAAGGCTGAGGATCTCGAAGCGAGATCTCGACGTAATAACATACGTATTTTATGTGTACCAGAGTCTACCAATGTCGGCAATATGGAGCAATATGTAATAAAACTCCTGGTCAGCCTCATGGGACGAGACACCTTCTCTAAGATACTAGTGGTGGAGCGTGCGCACAGATCCCTGGCGCAGAAGTTGTCTCCAGGCGCAGCTCCCCGACCTATAATAGCCAGACTCCTCAATTATAGGGACCGTGATGCGGCCTTGCGTAAGGCCAGAGAACTAGGTGAGCTTCGACACGAAGGAATGGAAATAGCATTGTTCCCCGACTTCACGATACAGGTGCAGGAAGCGCGGCAACTCTTTCTACCCGCGAAAAAGAAACTTCGAGATCTTAACCTGGAATACAGCATGCTATATCCCGCCAAGCTGAGAGTCAAAACTGATGGTACAGTGCACTTTTTCACTGATCCCAAGGCTGTCCTCCGATTCATTAAAGAGAAAGAACTACGTCGTAAACGTCAGGGATCGCTGAGTCGCTCATCTGCGCAATCAGAGAACTCCTCAAACACCCGGGAAGAACAAGACACAGAAGAATGACCATCTGAGCAGCTCCAAGAAATGGCAAAGTATGGTAATGTAGAGACATCATCGACAAAGTACTGTGCACATTATGATTCCTCACTAGAGATCACTGATTGTACTTGTCGAGGGGCCAGAGCACAAACTAAACAAGTATAAGAACTCTGGTTGGTGACCGGGGGCATCCTGACCATGATGACTGCGAGTGCATTATGTGTTCTAGTTGCAACATGTTACACCTCGGAGAGACAGTTGTTTTAGAGACTTATGCTATGATGAGAATTATTAGAGTGGCATTGGGAACTTGATGAGATGGCAACATCTGCCCCCAAGTGTATCACACCTTTCATACTGTTTGTCGTTGGGTTGGGGTTATTTTTTTTAGATATGGGTGTGGGGGAGGGAGACCAGAAAGCCGCGACAGTTGGGGATTTTCGAGGCGTGGGAGGGAATGGTTGTTCTATTAAGCTGGATAGGAGTGCTGTGCGAAATTTGCAGTTGAGGTCACATAGAGCATACAACATTGGCAAGGGACATGGTACATGGCAGAAATTGTTTAAACTGAATGACTACTACAGGTGAGAATGCACAGATCCTGATTGCTCATGACATGGAGTGTCCGTGGTTTAAACGATGACAGAAAGATCAGAAGGGTGAGCGCCTATTTGAAACGGCACTCTGTGGCAATTGCCATTTTACAAGAGACACATCTCGCCCCTGAACGCAGCGAGGGAGTACATCGCAAATTACAAGGCGTATGCTACACCGCATATTTTACATCGCACGCTCGAGGGGTACTGATCTGGGTAGATAAAAAGGCGGGGGGAAATGACGGGTATTCTCCAGGATCCACAAGGTAGATTTGTCGTAGCCATGTGCAAACAAGGGTACTTAACATTTCTTCTTGTAGGTATATATGGCCCTAATTATGATAACCCACAATTTTATACCTCCTTGGCGACCAAATTGCTACAGTGGAAAGGGATTCCACATATATGGGGTGGGGACTTCAATTGTATACTAAATCCTAGTGTAGACAGATCACAGGGCTCACCATGACACCCAGCGGCGGCCGCCACAGTCATCCAAAAAATAATGCAATCAGACAGTCTCATAGATATCTGGAGATATAGATCCCTGGTTGGTAGAGGATATACACATTACTCCTCAGTGCATGACACCCACTCTCGAATAGACTATTGGCTCTTGTCTGGGGGACTGTGTTTCAGAGTAGCGGAATTCACGCATTTACCAAGAACTTATTCCGATCATTCCCCCGTTCAACTAGCCTTGAGGTATGGGGCACCGCGCATTCCAGCATTCACATGGCGTTTCCCACCTTACTCGCTACTGGACACTGTTTTCAAAGAGGGGTTAGCCACAGCTATAGAGAACTTCTTCTCTGATAATATTGGGTCAGTAGCCTCATTCACCACGGTGTGGGAAATATTTAAAGTGTTCATTCGAGGAGTGGTGATATCCACCCATGCATGCGTATTACGCTCCATACGAGGAAGACTGGACGCCTTGGAACGGGAAATAGGTCACCTAGAGAGAGTCGCAGAAGAGGGGGGAAATGCACTACCATCACAGACCTCAAACAGAAACTGGCAAAACACTTAGACACAGCCAATGACGAAATTAAACATATGGGTAAATACGCATCTGCATGATGCTATGGAGAGCGTGAGAGGCCAGGGGCCACTCTTGCAGGGATCTTAAGACCGAAGAGGGAGCTGGATGCCATGGTAGGCATGAGGGAAGATGAAGGAAACACATTGCATACACCAGAGGAAATAGCGACCCACTTCCGCACATATTATAAGACGCTGTACACGTCGCAAAACACATCAAGCATTGAAGCGCTAGAGGACTATCTCTCATACATTAAAATGCCATGGCTAGCGGTGGAGCATAGGGAACACCTAATGGCCCCACTAACGTCGGATGAAATACGTGAGGCATTGAAGGGAATGGCGGCCGGGAAAGCCCCGGGATCAGATGGGCTTACTGTAGCCTTTTATAAAGAATTCCAAGATCTATTAATTCCCCATCTCCAGACACTATACGAGGAGATGGCAGAGGCAGGCATTATGCCACCCTCTCTACGGGAAGCTGTCATTGTCACGTTATTAAAGCCCGGAAAATCACCTGCCAATTGCTCATCATATAGGCCCCTATCTTTGCTTGATGTAGACGCCAAGCTGTACGCTAAGATTTTAGCCAATTGATTCGCTTTATTGCTCCCGGGAATTATCCATCCAGAACAGGCAGGGTTTGTCCCTAGTCGTAACTTATCTCAAAATTTGAGGACCCTATTTGGCGTAGTCCAGAGACTTAACCCGGAAATGAAGGCGGCAGCGGTATTCCTGGATGCCGAAAAAGCCTCCGACTCAGTTGAGTGGGGCTTCATGTTCGCAGTATTACGCAAAATAGGAGTCGGTGACATGTATCTCCATCTGGTATCAGTATTATATGCATCACCCACAGCTAGAGTGAGGGTCGGGAACGAAGTATCTCACCCATTCAACATAACCCGGTGGACGATCCAGGGATGCCCCCTATCTCCGCTACTGTATGCGATTGTGGCGGAGCCCCTGGCCTGCGCAATCCACGAATATCACGCACATAGGGGACTGAGTTTCCCCGAGTACACACTGAACATATCAGCATACGTTATTATATATCCGTGAACCGGAGATACATCTATCACCAATACTACGTGAAGTCGTACAATTTGGTGGTCATTCGGGGCTACGCATAAATTGGGATAAGTCTATCATATTTCCCCTCACTCCCTGCACAGTGGAACCGGCCATGGAGTTCCCTTTGCGTTGGACCAAAGAGGCGGTTCGTTATCTGGGCATCCAATTCCATACGGATCCTGCGATAGTCTTGTTGGAAAATTATGGCGGGGCCACACAGAGGCTCATAGACAAGGTAGATAAGTGGATAAAGCTTCCGCTCTCGCTGATGGGGAGAATCTCCATCATGAAGATGGTTATATTACCAAGGTTTCTATTTTTATTTGAGAATATACCGATATTGCTGCTGAAACACTTATTTAAATGCTGGCGCACACAATTGATATGGTTGGCGTGGGCTGGTAAACAACCCTGTATACGCTGGAACTCACTTACTTTACCCTATGACTTGGGCGGGCTGGGGGCTCCTGATCTGGAGAAATATTATAGGGCTGCGAGCAGTGTATTTGCTCACTATTGGGTACATGGTCCACACGATCTGCCCTTTCTGTACATGGAAAGAAACGCGGTGGAGCCTCTTGCTCTCCCACAGACCCTCACCCAACCGGCATCCAGGAAATTGCAAGTGTTTGACTCCATCGCTGTCACTACACAAGCGTGGCATACTCTACTACACATGCAAGCGGGAGCTTTTATATATGAGCCAGAAATGCCGCTACAGTGGTGTATGTGGTTTCCACTGAGCCAAGACGCAGGAGCAAGGCAGGCATTACAATCTATAGGTATACACACAATGGGAGACTTTTTTAAGCATGGGGTGCTAGCGACCTGGGAGTCATTACAGCGACCGGGCAAACAGTTGGGGGGCACAGTTTTATTCCATTACTACAGAGCCCGGCAGGCCTGGCAAGCTCTTATTGGGGACGATCTACTGGAACCGCAGACTATGGGGCACTCTCCACGCTCATCAAAATTGAGGAACCCGCTAAGTTAATCACAAAATACTATGTGAGCCTTCAGGACACGCGCAAATCCGAAGTTCTGAAGGTGAGGTTAGAGTGGCAACGGGATCTGGGCGCTCCTCTAAGTGACAAAGAGTGGTTCTATTGCTGCACCCGCACCCGGTCGGTCTCTCTTAATGGAAGACACAGACTCATACATTTTAAATTTTTACATAGGGCGTATTGTACCCCAGAGCAGCAGTTCTGCTGCGGACTGGTAGAGACCTCCTGCTGTCACAGATGTGGGGCTGAGGGAGCAGGATTCTGGCACTTAGCCTGGCAATGCCCAGGGATTTACGCCTACTGGGAAAAAGTGTTCAAGAAGCTAGAATTCATCATTAGTGCGGAACTAGAACCTGACCCCAAAAGGCGCTCCTGGGATGGGACCTCTCAGTAAATAAAACCCTGCGCCCGTTGGTGGCTATTGGTCTCCTCCTCGCTAAGCGGAGGGTGGCATTACGATGGATGAGGGGCCCACTTCCACGAATGGCAGAATGGCACACAGAACCAAGCTGATACCTATAGTGAATTACTACCCCCCAGAAGTCGTCCCAGAAACTACTGGGGTCCATACCAAAATTATTTGTTAAGTAACACTACCGAGACACCATCAGAGTCACAGATTACCACTGAGGTGGTGATGTCACCGGGGGTAGGCACATAAGTGATGGTAGACTCCACGGCCGGTGGTCGGTTTGCACTACTTAAGTTTTCATGCACCAATCAGCCCTCCCCCTCCCCTCCCCTCCAAAATGCATTGGTTAATAGAGTTATGATCAGTAACCGTAGGAGATACTGCTTGTACTAGTGATAGGATTATTTGTGAGATATTCTCTGTATACCAGAATTATGCCCTTGAATATAACTATATTTGTATGCTTATGTGCTTTTATATGTCGAACTACATATCCATGCCACGATTGTGTTTCTTTTTCTCTTTCTTCTTTTAAGTTGTATGCTATTGTTTGTATGCTGAAAATTACAAAAAAAAATGTTTTTAAAAAGTATTTCCTTTGGTTATAAACTGATGTTGGATTTTTATTGTGTTGTATCTTACTTATTTACTGTCATTTGTGTTTTTTAATTTTTTACACACCCTTCTCCTAAGGTAAGCCTGACTGCCCGTGAGCCAAGCTACCAAGGATTGATCAAGGACTAATTTATTGAGACTTTACAGAACCATATAGTGATTGTGGTGTTGTTACTAGCTGTAGCTATCTGCCTGCACCTACTAACAAACCACCTTCCAACACCCCTGAATATCAAATCAACAATATTGATAGGATAGAATATTGAGGAAATAATATTGAAAATATAATTTTTAAGGGTAAGTCTAGATGTTCTATACCAAACTCCACATATGTGTACCTACACGGTACATATATCTTCAAAATACGTAGATGTGAAGTTAGGAATAGTAAATTTATACTTCCCTAAATGTACTTACCTTTTGATATTTTATCCTTTGATATTCTGCCCTGGATATTAGAGCACCATAATCGTGTTGAAGTCAATATTTGGTAGTATAATTGAAAGGAGTAGTACTGAGAGAACATTTGGGTTACTGAAAGACAGATTCACATGTCTGCACAAATGTGATGAGCAGTTGAATATGCAACAGATACATGTTGCAAGAGATTTGCCACATGTGCAATGGTGCATAATACTGCAATGAGGAAAGGTTTCCCTATCGAAATGGTCAATGATGATTTGGAAGATGACAATATATTCCCACAATGCCCACTCCCAGGACCGGATGCAGCCAGTACTGCATAAAGACATGCATGCTGGAGTGACACGACTAAACATATTTTTGAGGTACCGTTCTACTTCTATCAAAGTGTAATTTAAATGCAACACTCTTTAACATGATGTACCCACATGTGACTATTTATTCACCGGTCAAAATACAGAAGATGAAGTTGTACAGAAAATGAAGCCAACCGACAACAAAAAACTGTACCTTTCATGAATTAGATTATAATAAAAAAATATAAAAAAATAATATGATGCTGTTCTGTGAAAATGTATGTGCATCTTTGTCTAGTCTGAGATCCTCTTCCAGCAAACGTCTACATTCCACTGGTATCTCCTTCACCAATGTGGTTCCTTCTGCACCTTGTTGAGAGAGTCAGAAGGGCCACAGATGCAATGCTGACTTTAAAGGCCTTCTCACTCTCCCTTGATGCAGAGACAAGTCTATTGGTTACAATATCTGTCTTCAATTCTTTCAGTGTAGCAGTGATTTACCTGAGGCATCTAGCAACATCACCTCTATGCTTCACAAGTTCTACCTGCTATTTGTAATATGTCTGCACATGGATGCTGTTACAGAGGACAGCCTTTCATTGGAGCATTCCAATGCATGTATACATTTATCTGTGAGCCTCTCATAGACAAATGTACACATGCATTGGAATGCTCCAGTTGATTCAGAAACTATGACTTAACAAAGGCCCTTGACTGACTTTGTTAGTTCTAACATGACAGATAAGATATCACATGTCCCTCTGCCTTACACTTTCTGCAGTCTTCCACCCTCTCAGGAACTAACAAATTCGGCCCTGCCTGAAGCACACTCAAAGTAACCTGACACCAGGCCTGCCCCTGACTTTGTCTCCAGAGACACTTTGGAGCCAGGAACAGGGGAAAGGGAAGAACAGATCAGAACCAGCTTTGGGGGTAGGTCGGGGAATTCCCTCATACAAAGGCTGATACCAGGTATAAGGGTGGCATCTTCAAACCTCTCATCAGAACACTCCTGGACCTTTGGAAGATTCTGAAGAAGGACTGCCCTATTGTCTGAGGGATCCCTACTTCTACTTTCATAGCCTTCAAATACCTATGGTGGAAAGGAAGGAGCGCTTGAGCGAGAGAGTCATAAGCTATGCTACCTCGTCTAGATTACAGGCACCCAGCGGCAGGTAATGCAGTGCTGGACTGACGTGATTGACTGCGAGAAGATCCTGCTAGACCTCCACTGCATTGAGGTGGCAGAGCCTACAGGTAAGTGATGTTTATATATTTTAATTTTATTTTTAATTTTATTCCTGTGAAGGAAGCATTACATAGCAGTAAGTTAAATAACATCTTATTAATATATACAACTCCGGTGCGAAGTGAATATTTCATTAATGTGAATGGCACCAATCCATACATTTACAGCTCTGAAATCCTATTGACTGTTGAGCATGGTTCATTTCAGAGCCATTATACATTGGTGCCAGCCACATACATTATATATATATATATATATATATATCCAAAACAGAAAGCGGCTCCTTCCGGAGATCCCTAGTCTTTCTCGGGGTGGCTCGGTGCCGGCGGAGCAGCCGGTAACTTAATATGAACAAAGGACGGAGTTCCAACGAGCACTCAGGTCTACAAAAGCAAGAACAAGGTCCGTTTCTTAAGCCAAGATGAGAGGTTTATTACTGCATAAACCAGTCGTGACGCGTTTCGCGCTCCAAAAAGCGCTTGTTCACACAACAAGGTCAATAAAGTTCGTCTCTTAAAAAGCATTTCAACTCAATACATTCATCGACATAGAGAGTGGACTGTGACATAATAATGTTTGGGCGCCATCTTAAGACAGACAATTCGAAATGACATATCCAACAGTAAACTTCAAACTTTAGTGCAAAGAAAATGTGAATATCGAATATCATCAAGGGACAAGGGACTCGAGATACACAGTGTCAATGTGATATACCCAGTTCCGCCTTCCTATGTATCATTAACACATTGGCCTCAACTTCTGCCACTCCCTGGATGTGGTGACCTCAAGGGTGCATTATGGGGACCGTAGTCTAAACGTGCTCGTGAGAAAGTAACTCACACACATCATGAGTAAATCTCACCTATTTCTAAAACACGCATACTTTAAGAGTACGTTGGCTCTTGTTAATGCCAAATTACTGCTTTCAAGGGCCATATATTATATCATCGATAACGCGGATGCCCTACAATTATGACTTTTTAACTTATACAAGCCTACGTATATGACTAGTTAGTGCCATATTACGCCGGGCATACACATCGATGGCCTCTTGCTTGTACTCTGTGTTATATGCATGCACTTATGACAATTACACGTAAATCTCAACCGCTGATGAAAAATGCATATCTGTATGGCGGCTGTGTCACCCTTGAATAATCACCCTCACATCATAAAATTCATCTGGCTACCATGTATACTTTCCTGATTAGTGGAAACACAGTCCTTTTAAAACCAAAGGGACGAACCGAAATATTTAGACCTTATTCTCATGCACAAAGTGAATCACCATAAAAACTGCATAAATGTGCACATATATACAAGTGTTGTTAAAAAACCATGTACATCACAATGTATAATACTTGACATGATGTAAAGAAGATGAAACACTGAGAAAGGTTTAGGGTACAGGTGCCGCAAGCCTGAGACAACGTCCCTCCCTTCCTTCCTGTGAGAGGGAGAAAAGAAGACAATAGAGCATAAATGTTAGAAGAGGTCCAAGCATTAGTGCATAATTAAAAACATAAGATACATTACTTGAGCTGATCATAGGTGACATTGATACGATGATGGCACTCGATGAATTAAGCAATGATCAGAATGGTCTCAACCTGAGCTCTGATGCACTCCGCATATTGGATGCTATGGAGGTAAG
>CAWUFW010027727.1:0-25277 GCA_963921515.1 Calotriton arnoldi
ATCCCGCCGAGACACGGCCGGCCCCGCACTCCTGGCTCGTGCAAAAAGGTCCGTGAGGGGCTTCTCTTTCGGGAGTGGTTTATCTTTCTTGCCCCGGGCAGAAGATATGCTCCACCGGCACTGATGGAGGGCCCCCTAAGCGAGGAGAGCCGCCCGCCGTGCCACCACCCAAACCGCCTGTCTCAGCGTCAGTACTGGCTCACTCTCCCCGATGTCCGGTGCGTAGCTCCTCCGAATGGAGCGGGGTCCCCCCGTTGACAGACCTGTCGGTGCAACAAGGGTAGGGCCGAAGGCGAGATGTGTCGTGTAGACTCTCCGCAGAGCTGGGACGAGAACGTCGGCAGCCGCTCCGGAAGCCTCCGGGCGTGAAGTCAGCAGTGTACTTGGGAGATTTCCAAGAGATCCAGGGCAATGCAGGCTGGTGCCTCGCTCAACACGCTCTTAGCGGCAATGCGGCCTCGGTATTGCGGTATTGCGGGGGCCCCCAGTCGTCCACCGCTATGGCAGCGCTGCCGTGGGGTCAGGAGCATCCCCGGGCCAACTCCAGCCGGGGGGCAGTGCGGGCGCTGCAATGACCTGTCGAGAGACTCCTCCGGGGACAACTTCAGTGCGGGGACCTGCTGCCAGAAGAGGGCACGGAAGCGACCCACCGCCTCCTCCGCCCCTGCGTTCCACCAGATCCCCAGGCCCCAGCAGCCGATGCTGAAGAAGGTAGCGCCACCTTACCAGGCGAAGATCTCGGCCGCGGGGCAGGGTTCTGCCGGGTCCCCGGCGGTACGTCCCGTCGGCGGAGGCTGATGCGGGAGTCTGCACCCTCCGTCCCCAGCTATGTCCCGTGTCCTCTGTTCCGGCTGTGCCTCCACCACCGCCGCTCCATCAGATAGCGCTAAGATCTGCAGACGGGGCTCCGGAGGGTGGCCTGCAGCAATGGCCTCCGCCGTTGTCTCTAGGCCGCACGGGCCCGACCGCTTCGTGCAGGAGGCCCGGTCCGGGCCGGAGGCCGTTCCGCCTCCCGATGGCCAGGGTGCTCCGGAATCGTGCTCTTACTGCCCGGGCCCAGGTGCCTGCTGTTGCGTCCTCCACCGCCGGGAATGCCCCCCTGCCCCAAGGCACAGGCCCGGCCCACCACCGGGAGCCAAAGTGCTCCCCGAGCTCGAGTGGCTACACCAGCCGGCCGCCCCTGCGGCCCCGGCCGGTGCTTCGCTCGGCACGCCCCCAGGCAACTCGGCCGCGAACTAGCGGCACCCCCCTGTCTCTCGCTGCTACACCAACTCTGCTGTGGGGGGTCAGGATCGGCCCGAAACCAGCCGTAGTCGTCTCACCCACCTTCCCCGCCTGTGTTCGGCTGCCAGTGTGGGTCCCGGGAACCCTCCGCGAGGGTCGCATCTTGTCTCCTCGTGCGGCCCGGTCCGCCCTCAAGCACACCTCCAGCGGCGCCCTCCAATCCCCGCCTGCTCCCGGGAACAGGTCCGTTAGGTTCTACGGGGCACAAAGGACCAGGGGCAGCGCCTCAACACGGCGCGGAAGACCCGGGCCGGTGCTAAAAGATGGTGGGCAGAGGAGCGGTAGAGAAGCACGTCTCAACCCTCCGCCATCTTGGCCACGCCCCGAGTTAACATTATTTTAAAGAGTGAATTCTGAAACACCTGCACTTTTTTGAAAAATGTCATTTAAAATGCGAATGCCTAAATACATTATTTATCTTTGGTTTGAGATTCTGGAGTTATTAAAGCAGAGAGAAACTAAGCTTGATAAAGGTTTTTTGGCTTTATTGGAAGGTTTGTAGTTGGTGGCATGTTCAAGTTACAATTAAGCAAGGTGTTTGTTATTGCCTTACCGAACAGAATTGATTGGATTATCAAAAAGTGACCTTCATTTTATAGAAGATAGAATTAAAGTTCCGTATTGAACTAACTTTCATATTATACTAGATGCATGGTGTTCTTTATGCAAGACTGACCATGAAAGGTTGTTTGTCAGAATATCATGAACGAAAAATCAGCCTAATATCAAATATACATCTACAAACCTTAAAGATAAATATATAGTTAGGGTACATACATGTCGAGTTAAGAATAATTATTTATACTTACCTAGTTATACTTACCGTCATGATATTCTGGTAGTCAATATTCTGGCTATGATATTTTTGTATAACAACATTTAAAACAAGATGTTCTGTGAGAATACCCCATGTGATGAAGTCAACGTGATCGTATAGCTAAATCTACATCTGAAAATTGTGTAATTAATATGTACACGTTCCAGTAAAAGCAACCTTTGATATCTTGGTGTTTATGAGCAATGAGGTGGTTTTCCTGTCCGATATGCCAGTAAAATATGTATTCTTAATGCAGGTGATATGGTGCCAACATGTCTGTGGTTCAGCTTGCTTTTCTAATTCAACCACGATGTAGAAGTGCCAACTAAGAAGTCCTATGTTTCAGGGACTAAATAGTTTCATTGTGTTATTTGTAAAACGTGACAAATAGGGGCGGCCATCTTGGCGATAATAGACAGCAATGGATCCAACAAGTCTGCTATAGTAGCCATATTTTGGATATATTCTTGAAAGTATTGGGACAAGGTATTGTGCAGAGAGAGAACGAGAGGGAATTCCAATACTTTGCAGCGAGGTAGGAGTAACATTGTCCTCCCATCCTACTTTTTTTTAAATTGGGGGAATGCAGACTAGATTGGACAAACTGAGACAATGGAAAAACCAGTATGACTGGAATTTCTTCTTGAGGTAAGCAGGGCTAGAACTGTTGAGGGCTCTATTAGACAGGACTTTGAATGCACAGACTTTCCTAATAGGGAGACAATGAAGGTCCCTCAGACCAGATTTTACAGAGGAAACAGCGGGCAAATGCAGAGGAAGTCTGGCAGCAGCAGTTCGTACTGTTTGGAGACAGCAGATTAGATGATCAGGGATTTCCAAGTAATGGGAATTTCCGCAATCCAATCAAGAGGTGATGAGAGAATGAAGTACAGTTTTCCTTTTGGCTTCCGGGAGTAGATTGATGGATTTTTCTAACCATTCTGAGGCGAAAAACACAATGTCCAGCTGTCTAATTGGATTGCTTGTTAGAGAAACTTCCTGTCAATAATACGTCCCAAGTTCTTAGCTGAGTCTAAAGAAATGGGTAAGGCCCTGAGCTCTGGCAGCCACCAGGAGGGGGACCTGTCATCCCTGGGGCTACCAAAACGTAAGACCTCGATTGTATCACCATTATGTTTGAGGCAGTGTTTTTCATTGAGGAAGCCAGAGTTCTCAGGCAAGAACAAAAATTGCTTTGAGTGATATAGGATTTGTCAGAGCTGGAAAAGATGATATGAGTATCGTCAGAATATGACATAATGTCAAAGCCGATTGAGAGTATTAAGGTTTGAGGGGAGGGGTGGTTATATAGACATTAAATAAGGTAAGACCGAGTGAAGTTCCTTCTGCAGCACCATAAGTGAGGTGGCTGCGGAATGAAAGGGCTGTAATGTGACTTACTGAGCTCTGTTGTGTAAAAACGTGCCCAGTCAGGCCAAGCTTTGCTTCTAAATTACAGCTGACAGCAGGTTGTAGAAGAGTGGAATGTCGAACAAAATTAACACTGCAGAATAGCCCTTATCAAGGACCAATCTTCGATAGTCAGACCCTGCAACTAATGCCGTCTCAGGGCTCTGTAGTGGGTGGGTGGATCCCGATTGGACTTGTTACAAAAGGTTGCTGACTGAGATAGGACTAAAATTGCTTAGGATGAAGGGGGCCAATGAGGGTTTCTTTTAGCAAAGGAAACACCAATACATGTTTCCAGCGCTCAGGGACACGCGCTGAATGATGCTACAGGTTGCAGAGATCTCTCAGGACTGGAGCCAGAACATCAGAGCTGAGGATAGCAGTGCTTAGGGAAAATGCGTTGGGGGGGACTATTTAACAGAATGCAAGAGAATTCTGACATCATTGGGTGAGAGCTCAGAGAAATTCATGTGAGAGGGTCTGTAAGGTGGCATGGAGTTAGACTCTTCCCAAGGGATAGAAGAACGTGAGGGCTCTCATTAAAGCCAATATGAGTGGTGACAATTGCTTTATAGAAGAAGGTAGAGAGATTGGTAGACAGCTCCTGATAAGGAGGAATAGCCTCACTATAGGCAGCGGGATGTAGAATGTTTTTCACAATGGAGAACATTTTGCAGGAAGAGTTGTTGGAAGATGTAACTTTGATTGCTTAAAAGGAGATGCGTGCAGCCAGAATCATTCTTTGATATTTCTTCCTGCTGCTCTGTAGGTCTCTTTGAACGAGGTGTCACAGGAAAGATGTCAACATCTCTCAAAGGTCTTACATAGACATTTTGTATATCAAATGTTTTCAGTGTACCATGGGGCGGGTAGTGATTACAGTAGGACGGTATAGTTTACGAATAAGGAATATTTAAGGAGTTACAAGGCACAAATAAGTGACAGAATGTTACTCACTGGACTCCTTTGGGTAAAAAGTACAGCTTTGAGAGAAAGTATAAGTGAATGCACTGGACTAATTGCTCTCTACAGTAACATATTTGGTTTGTGGCATGCTGCCAGGTGTTTCGCTGTGTCCTGCTGCTGGTATACGGTGACATAGTATTTCCTCTGCTCCACCTCTAATTGACTCCTTTGGCACATTGCCCGCACCCAAGCGTGTTTACCACAACTTGGTTGGTAGTTTCTGAAGAGGCTACTGTTGCTGTAGGCCCTTGATGATGATGGGCATATAACCTCTGCCCGCCCACAAACAGGGGAATATGGTGCTTGAACATGGCACCACCATATGACAAAGGGAAGTGAATTTCGGACAATGTCACTTGCTTCCCAGCCTCCATAGTCAGGAGCAGCTGACTTTGGGTGCACTGCTTCCTTCCCCGCCACACACATACCAGAAGCAGATGGTCTCAGGGCTTGTTGCATGCCACACTGCAATCACTATTACCAGGCAGTTGGTCACTGGGCACACTGCCTGCCCCCATCATCACATTACCAGAGGCAGATGTCCTCTGAGCTCGCTGTATCTCGCTGTATACTCCCCATGTACCCATTGATCAGTGGTTGGTGGTTTTTGAAGAGGCAGCTGGTACTCTAGCACCCTCATGAACGTGGGCAAGTGGCCTCTGACCCCAACGTCATGCGCATGCAACATCTGGACATGCCAAATGCCTACCAGCCGCTATGTGACAAAAGCAACTGGCTTCTGGACAGGCCGCCTACCCCCAGACTTTCTGTGATCAGGGGCAATTGACCTCTAGGCTCCCAGCCTCCTCCTTGGGCACACGGTTACCAGGACCAGGTGGTCACTGGGCACACTGTCAGTCACCCAGCCATCCTCTGACTAGAGGTGAGGAAGGGGAACCCACTCAAAAGTACTTTCCTTTGGGTGGGGGTTCAGCATGAACTTTTTAACAGACCGTTGATCTAGAGTGAAAAGTACTGCCGCAATGTCAATATTTTCTTGTCATAATGTTTGGGCCTGCTAAATTTAACCCAAACTGCATACAGATCAGGCATCCACTTTCCATGATCTCAGCGCTGTGTGACACTCGACAAGAGCAAAATATAAATGGTACAATGTATTCATTTATCTATATAGTAGTTTTTCATGGGGCTGCGTTAACTTTCACTTACATGTTTTTGTCACAGTGCTAGAGAAACTGACATAGTGTACAGGAGGCTAGATTTGTGGAATTTGGTGTTGTAATCTTTCTGTAGTTTTTATTATTTAGGTATCCCTCTTATGGATTATATATTTTTATTTATTGAGGTGTATTTTTTAAATTCAAGTGCATAAAAGTCCAATATTGTTTTGATTACGACATGATAATTCAGCTTGCTTGAGTATAATCATGTTTCATTTCTGCATGGCTTAAATTGTTTTTCTAGGTATCACTTTTGAATCATTATCATTTCTAAGTTATTGCTTTTAAATAAAATCAGTAGTTCACAGAATATAAGTAGGTGAAAGAATAGATGAGCTTCATTTTTGTTTATTGTGAAGATGTTCAACAATGTGCAGACAGAGTACATAAAGTGGAATGAAGCATCAATAGAGTGAGAGGAAATTCGATCCAAGAAATCAAGACTGAGGGCCATCCAGTAGCTGTAACACCTTTCCTTGCTGAAGGTACAGAGAAGGCACATTGAGTCCTCCACTTAGCTTATCTGCCACTGAGACATGGAGACTAGAACAATAACTGCTTTTTCTCTATTGACAACTTCTTCATACCTGTTCAGAACAGGTATGTGGTTGTGAGCCATCTATGAAATTCGAGTAGGCGCCTTTTGGTGGCAAGTTTAGTTTGGTTAGCCAAGGGAAGAAAGGGGCTGTGGATTTTGATGCAGAGAAACCTTAAAATATTGGCACGTTACAATATTTTCTCTTGTACTGCCTGTTGACAAACATTGTTGCTGCTATCTTGTTCATTTTGTAAATAACCACTATTCATATTATGTGCACTAGGATAGGATTTTGATTTTAATATATATATTACAAGTATTCATAGCTTCCTAGTGTTTTTGACTGTGTCTATTCATGATGAAAGAGGGTCTGGTTTCCACTAACTATTCCTGTGAGTCTCACAAGACTGGTCATTACCTAATATGCACCTCACTTATGGAATGCTCAGTGTGTTGTGGGGGGTTGCAGTCCATTGGGTTCTCTGTCTCATGTTGGTACATTAACTAAGTCTTTGGTGCGAGAGAATCTAGAGAACCATCTCTCGAACTGTGTTCTAAGAGGAATCCATAAAACGTATCAATAGAGCCCAGCTACGGCCAATCAGATGTAGGTGGGCACTGTTTATGATTCTTCAGTAACAACCCGTATTCAGCAGAGCGATCAATTTTGTAGGCATTTTCTGAAGAGCACATACTTAGGGTTTGGGTCACGGTTGGGCCATACACAAGTTACATGAGTGTTCATAGGTTGTATGTTAGCTCTATGTAAATATTCTTTCTATATTGTATAACTCGAAAGTCAACACCATACCTTCTTCATCAACAGTTTATGCATACAGGTGTTATTTCACAGCTCTACCATGTACAGGGTCTCTTTTCTAGATACTTCTGCAACTCAAAAAAGAAAGGCACAGATCTGTTTAGTTGATTTGTTATGGTTCCCATTCCCTTTGAACAGGACCATTGTCATTACCCTTACACTTTGGCATGACACGAAATATGTGATACCAAAGCCTTTGTTTTTTTGCATGAGTTCTGTGCTGTTTGCAGCCCCTTGTGCACGAGGGTTGCCACTGGCCAGCGCTTGCCATAGAGTGTTTGGGTTTGAATTTTTCTTGTGGCTCATAAGGAATTCTTATCCTTTGGAGACCGATGTTGTGTTGGATTTGACATTCTAAACATTAGTTTGGGATACCGAGCAACATCGGAGCCTACATAGGGGCCGATTCCGATCTCGGTCGGAGGCGCACCCAATACTATTCGGTCGGGAAAAAAGCCATGCGAAAGCCAGTTTCCCGACCGATCCGTACAGTACACCGAACAAGCAAGTACGATGCGCACAACAGCAAAAATCCCGGCCGAGCCGTACTCACCCAAACCAGGTCCTGTTCTCCGACCGAGGCGAATCCGGAAACGCCGAATCGAGTCGCACGGAAGGAAAAATGCAGCCCCGTCCGGCCGGACAAGTACGATGCGCTTTCCGTACGCGCCGAACCCGTCGCTACGCACGGCACGTCAAAGCATCCGGGAGAGGCGCACATAAGCTCCGAATCGCGCCACAACACGATCCACGGCTACGAGACGAACACAGCACCGACGAGGACGACGCGAAGCGACGAGGACGAAGCCAAGCGACGAGGACGACGCGAAGCAACGAGAAGGACGAACGACACGAACCAACCATGAATCCCTTCGTCCCGATCATACCAATATTCTACATCTACTACCGGAACAGGCACGGACACGTACGGCGCAGAAGGTAAGTCAGACACCAACCACAAAACACATACAACACGTACACGACACATCACACACATACACTGGGAATCTGAATATACTTACACCAGCAACAGCAGCACCATAGGGGCGGGATGCCCATCACCAATGCCACATATGCACACAGGGGCCTGAATGCGCGCCACCACCCCAACCCAGGGGGGCTGGATGCCAACCACCACAACCACCCTCAACCAGGGGGGCAGGATGCCTACCACTACTACCACCCTCACCCAGGGGGGCAGGATGCCCACCACTACTACCACCCTTAGCCAGGGGGGCTGGATGCCTACCACCACCCTTAGCCAGGGGGGCTGGATGCCCACCACTACTACCACCCTTAGCCAGGGGGGCTGGATGCCTACCACTACTACCACCCCCACCCAGGGGGCAGGATGCCTACCACTACTACCACCCTTAGCCAGGGGGCTGGATGCCTACCACTACTACCACCCCCACCCAGGGGGCAGGATGCCTACCACTACTACCACCCTCACCCAGGGGGGCAGGATGCCCACCACTACTACCACCCTTAGCCAGGGGGCTGGATGCCTACCACTACTACCACCCTCAACCAGGGGGGCAGGATGCCTACCACTACTACCACCCTCACCCAGGGGGGGCAGGATGCCCACCACTACTACCACCCTTAGCCAGGGGGGCTGGATGCCAACCACCACCCTTAGCCAGGGGGGGCTGGATGCCTACCACTACTACCACCCTCAACCAGGGGGGCAGGATGCCTACCACTACTACCACCCTCACCCAGGGGGGCAGGATGCCTACCACTACTACCACCCTCACCCAGGGGGGCAGGATGCCCACCACTACTACCACCCTTAGCCAGGGGGGCAGGATGCCTACCACTACTACCACCCTCACCCAGGGGGCAGGATGCCCACCACTACTACCACCCTTAGCCAGGGGGGCTGGATGCCTACCACCACCCTTAGCCAGGGGGGCTGGATGCCCACCACTACTACCACCCTTAGCCAGGGGGGCTGGATGCCTACCACTACTACCACCCCCACCCAGGGGGCAGGATGCCTACCACTACTACCACCCTTAGCCAGGGGGGCTGGATGCCTACCACTACTACCACCCCCACCCAGGGGGGCAGGATGCCTACCACTACTACCACCCTCACCCAGGGGGGCAGGATGCCCACCACTACTACCACCCTTAGCCAGGGGGGCTGGATGCCTACCACTACTACCACCCTCAACCAGGGGGGCAGGATGCCTACCACTACTACCACCCTCACCCAGGGGGGCAGGATGCCCACCACTACTACCACCCTTAGCCAGGGGGGCTGGATGCCTACCACCACCCTTAGCCAGGGGGGCTGGATGCCTACCACTACTACCACCCTCAACCAGGGGGGCAGGATGCCTACCACTACTACCACCCTCACCCAGGGGGGCAGGATGCCTACCACTACTACCACCCTCACCCAGGGGGGCAGGATGCCCACCACTACTACCACCCTTAGCCAGGGGGCAGGATGCCTACCACTACTACCACCCTCACCCAGGGGGGCAGGATGCCCACCACTACTACCACCCTTAGCCAGGGGGCTGGATGCCTACCACTACTACCACCCTCACCCAGGGGGGCAGGATGCCTACCACTACTACCACCCTTAGCCAGGGGGCAGGATGCCCACCACTACTACCACCCTTAGCCAGGGGGGCTGGATGCCTACCACCACCCTTAGCCAGGGGGGCTGGATGCCTACCACTACTACCACCCCCACCCAGGGGGCAGGATGCCTACCACTACTACCACCCTCACCCAGGGGGGCAGGATGCCCACCACTACTACCACCCTTAGCCAGGGGGGCTGGATGCCTACCACTACTACCACCCTCAACCAGGGGGGCAGGATGCCTACCACTACTACCACCCTCACCCAGGGGGGCAGGATGCCCACCACTACTACCACCCTTAGCCAGGGGGGCAGGATGCCCACCACTACTACCACCCTTAGCCAGGGGGGCAGGATGCCTACCACTACTACCACCCTCACCCAGGGGGGGCAGGATGCCCACCACTACTACCACCCTTAGCCAGGGGGGCAGGATGCCCACCACTACTACCACCCTCAACCAGGGGGGGCTGGATGCCTACCACCACCCTTAGCCAGGGGGGCTGGATGCCTACCACTACTACCACCCTCAACCAGGGGGGCTGGATGCCTACCACTACTACCACCCTCACCCAGGGGGGCAGGATGCCCACCACTACTACCACCCTTAGCCAGGGGGTGCCAGATGCCCACCACTACCACCCTTAGCCAGGGGGCAGGATGCCCACCACTACTACCACCCTTAGCCAGGGGGTGCCAGATGCCCACCACTACCACCCTTAGCCAGGGGGCAGGATGCCCACCACTACTACCACCCTTAGCCAGGGGGGCTGGATGCCTACCACCACCCTTAGCCAGGGGGGCTGGATGCCTACCACTACTACCACCCTCAACCAGGGGGGCTGGATGCCTACCACTACTACCACCCTCACCCAGGGGGGCAGGATGCCCACCACTACTACCACCCTTAGCCAGGGGGCAGGATGCCTACCACTACTACCACCCTCACCCAGGGGGGCAGGATGCCCACCACTACTACCACCCTTAGCCAGGGGGCAGGATGCCTACCACTACTACCACCCTCACCCAGGGGGGCAGGATGCCCACCACTACTACCACCCTTAGCCAGGGGGCTGGATGCCTACCACTACTACCACCCTCAACCAGGGGGGCAGGATGCCTACCACTACTACCACCCTTAGCCAGGGGGGCAGGATGCCCACCACTACTACCACCCTTAGCCAGGGGGGCTGGATGCCTACCACTACTACCACCCTCAACCAGGGGGGCAGGATGCCTACCACTACTACCACCCTCACCCAGGGGGGCAGGATGCCCACCACTACTACCACCCTTAGCCAGGGGGGCTGGATGCCTACCACCACCCTTAGCCAGGGGGTGCCAGATGCCCACCACTACCACCCTTAGCCAGGGGGCAGGATGCCCACCACTACTACCACCCTTAGCCAGGGGGGCTGGATGCCTACCACCACCCTTAGCCAGGGGGGCTGGATGCCTACCACTACTACCACCCCCACTCATAGGATGGACAATGCATGACACAACAAGCACACCACAACCTAGGGAATGCAAGATTAAGACATCCCCCCACCACCATGACAAGCGTGTGAGCAGGCTGTGTCAAATGCCTACAACACCGAACATGACATTGAACATACAATGTGACCCCCTAGCACATGTGCCACACATATATGTGTGTGGCACCCACAATGCAAGCAGCCCATGACCATTGTGGCAATGGGGCCTAAACCCCCATCATCACAGTGACCAAAAGGCAAGTGTGGGGTCCATAGCTGAAGCACATTTTGACCATTGTGGCAATGGGGCGTAAACCCCCATCATCACAGTGACCAAAAGGTAAGTGTGGGGTCCATAGCTGAAGCACAGTTTGACCATTGTGGCAATGGGGTCTAAACCCCCATCATCACAGTGACCAAAAGGCAAGTGTGGGGTCCATAGCTGAAGCACATTTTGAACATTGTGGCAATGGGGTCTACACCCTCATCATCACAGTGACCAAAAGGTAATTGTTGACAAAGAAAGAGCTGCAACTGCCAAACTGCATGGATCATTCCTGGTCACAGAACCAAAAACTCATCTGTGGCAAAGTAGTGTATGTGTCCCATTGCAACATAAATTGGGGGAGCCAAATACTGCAGTGCAAATGAAACATTCCTTTGGCCATGTGCAGACAAACAACACCCATGGTGGCTGAGACCGTCAACAGTCATCAATGACACAATGACAGAAGTGACCATCAGAATGCAGAACCACATATTTGCACCAATGGGCACACAAATGCAGATACCCTGTGGAGACAGCAGATGTGAGGTGAACAGATACCATACCATGGCAGCAATGGGACACACAAACCATGATCACTGTGCTGACCGATGACCTAGGAGTCCCAGGGACAGCAGGGGAAACACACCAAACAACATACAGCCAATGGCACACCCAAGATATGCCAATGCAGTGGTGCAGATGCACAAACACAAACAGGCAGACCAACACTGTCATCATACACAGCAGGTGAGGGGTGGGGGTGCCATTGTCCCCAGGCAACAACACAACACATGAGGAGAGCTGAATACCAATCATACAGATGTGCATACACTGCCACACTAAGGTAACTCATGGATCCAAATCCCCTATGTGGGCAAGCAGGCATTGACAGGTGAGAGGGAGCACAAAACACACATGTCACACAGGCACGTAGGAACAACAACTAACACAGCAAGTCACAGACACACCACAGCACCACCCCCAGGGCCCCCACAATGTGGTGACCCTGGGCTGAAGAAAAATACCACTGTGATGACAAAGCTAAATGTCGTTCACACTGTGAACCACAGTCAGGTGTCCTGAGCAACTAACTACCATCACACCTACACAAGCACAAATCAATCAGCATGGCCAGTAAGCCAAGGCCAACATGGAGGCAGGGGACTAGCCGGGCAACAACTCTCATCTGCACACACTCAACACCACACCCCTCGACCTCCAACAATGTGCAGCAGTGAAGTACACATGCACTGGTGACATTGCACATGCACCCATTACTATTCCAGGGTGGTGGGTGGGAACCAAGGTGTAGAAACACATCACACATGGACACTCAACAAGACTCCTGAATGTCTGACACACTGCACACTACGCTGTACATGGACATGACGGCAATACCACACCGACCAATGGGATCCCAGCCACAGTCACACACCAATGAAGAAACCAAGGTCACCCACAAAGAACACACATAGACAACAACCAACATTGCAGCCCGGACCCTAAGGAGTGCCAGCAGTCACACACACAACGTGTCACAATCACTGAAAGATAACACAAACTGGAAATCACATGACAGGGGCAAACAACAAGTGCCAAAGGGAAACCTGACTGTGACCCATCTGCGTCAGCACACAAACTCTGCCCTGACAGCAAACACACCTATGGGTGACACCCTGATGACCAGTAATGTGCCATGCACCCACATCACAGAGAACACAGGGAGAAGACTTTGGGGGAACATAGCTCAAGTCAGCAAGCATCACAAACAGGTACAACACTAGGGATCACAGCATGCGCAGATGAATGGAAGTGAACACACAGACATGCACATACAACACACACCTTGGGCGCAGGCAATGTCACACGTGTACACACTGCCATGAGGGGACTCCACTCCTGTGTGAGGAAAGCTGTGCCATATGTTGCCTCAGTAGGGCCCCATCATGTCAGCTGAGCACTTGGTCACACAATCAACAATTAGCACCAAATGAGGGCTCCCATCACATCAGCCTGGTCATGGATGTGCCAACGGAATCATCAGCACAGATCCAACACACTTGTATAGCAATGTTGCACTGACTACACGGATGAGTCCCTCCCCATTGATGCCCAAACCTGCATGTCCACTGGAGATGGCAACACGGTCAGGGAAGTAGACAAATGCAACGATGGCAGGCACAACAGATGTGCAGGGGTGGAAGCCACAGATGTGAAATTGCCAATGTAAGTAGGAAACCCATTGCCAAATACTGAACACATGACACCCTCAGATGCTGCTATTGATGACATGGATACACCACATGATAGGACACATTCCCCCTGGACCACATGGGTTCCTGCACAGTAACACTTCATAATCATGAGACCAGATATCACCATCACTGCAGCAAGGGCATGGTTAGCTGCACCAACAACATGTACATCTGAAGCATGAGCACTAGAGAAAAGAAAGTTGCTTTATTCAGCATATGTGTTGAGGCCAAACGAAGTCCTGAAAAAGAGCAAAGGCCAATGGCCAGTCCATTGTCAAAGTTCAAACAGGGTGACACTGGCAGATGTCACCCTACGCATGCCTGCACAATACCAGGGACAATCCACTAGGAGGGGCAACCGGGGGGCAGGCCAGGCACCGCAGGGACAGGATCAGGGCTCACCAGGGGGAGTCAGGGAAGGGGTGGTGGGTGCTGGAGAGCCACTGACAACTGCAGTGGAGGTGTCTGACATGGTGTGTGCCGGCACAACTGGGGGCATGACACAGATGTCGTGGGTGCCGGCACAACTGCAGTGGACCCTGCAGATGGGGTGGACAGGTCCGCCACTGCAGTGCCCAAGTCAGACAGGGCGGTAGTGGACTCCACTGCAGTGCCTACCTCCAGGGGAGGAGAATGGGGAACAGGCAAGGTGGGTTGGACAGAGGGGGAGGACACCCTCACCACATCAGTGGCACAGACAAGCGCAGCGGGGGGTGTGGTGCTGGGAGAGCAAGTGGCAGGGGGAGAAGGCCGGAGCATCTTGGGGATGGTATATCTGTGGGTGGGGGAACCTGGGGCAGGGTGTGGTGGGGGCACCTGTGCAGTGGGGGCCTGAGGGATGGAGGACGGAGACCTTGTGCCTGAGCTGCAGGGCGGTGGCGGGGTCTTGCTCTTAGCACTCCGGGGGACTTGCGGGTGGGGGCCTCAGTCCGTCTGCGCCTGGGGGAGGGTGTCCGGGGGCGAGGGGCACTCTGCTCCGTGTGGGTGGGCTTCCTCTTCCCCCGGGATGCTGGAGCAGCTTCATCGGTGGGGAAGAGGCCGAGGTCACAGAGGAAGAGCTGCTGTGACTTTGGGGTTGCAGGTGAGGCAAGGGAGGGTGCTTTGGAGGGAGAGGGAACTGAGGACTGCGCAGTGCATGTGGATGCGTGTGTGTGTTCCAGGGCCCCATCCCCTGTGAGTCTGGCTTCAGTCCCCTGAATGTGCTTGCGTGTGCGTTTTGTCATTGGCGTGTGTGTCAGTGTGCTGGATGTGTGTGTGCTGGTGTGTGCCAGTGTGTGTGTGCCTGGGATGGGTAAGGTGCTGGGGAGTGTGGATGGAGCAGAGGCAGGAGGGGTGAGGGACCGTTTGAGGAGGGACACTGCTGCCGTCAGGGAGGAGTCCATGGACCTATTGCCCCTCTGTAGGTCAGACATGCCCGATGAGATGCCCTCCATGAACGACACCAGCTGAGTCAACAGCGCGGTGTGCGCATGGAGGACACTCAGCATGGCTGTCTGCCCTACATGGAGCTGGCGAAGGAGGTACACAGACTCCTCACTCAGGGCAGCAGGGGACACAGGGGCAGGGGGTGCGGTGCCTGGCCCAAAGGAGACACGCTCCCGGACATGGGAGCCTCCACGGACCTGGGGAATGGGAGCCGATGGGAGGGCGGTGGTGGTGCTGGTGGTGGCGGGGACAGCAACACTAGCTGGGGTGTGGTGGCTGCTGACACCCGCCTCCACAAGGGAGTCATCCTCCGAGTTGCTCTGGTCCTCAGCTGAGGTGGATGCTGCTGAGGACTCCTCGGTGTGGCTCCCCTCGCCCTCCGTGCCACTGGGTCCCTCCGACCACTCCTCGGCTGCTGACCCAGTCTGGCTCTCCGGCTCCTCCTGGTCCGTGGAGCTGTCCCCTTCCGTGGCCGTGGATGTATCTGCAAACAATGGGGAAACAGACAGACATCAGTCACCTGCACATAACGCACACACCACTGTGAGCACAGCACATCCCAGAGCAAGCCCTGGCATCATTAGTTGTACATTGCTAAAAGTGCACTAATTGAACAGGAGAAGTCAATTGTCAGTCTGATGCCAAGCATGGCACTCACATCCCACATGGCCTTGCACCCATCTGTCTGGTGTCTGTTGGATTGCAACACCCCAGTGTTGACACATGCACCAAGTACACAGTAGTTGGACAGTGCAGAGGACACGGTGTGGACACATCACAGCTCTTGCCACTGAGTCAGTACAGGTTTACGGATGTAAGGGATGCCCAGAGTCAAATAGGAAATGCATGTGATGCATACCAGCGACAGACACCATGATGCACCCATGTCCTGATAGCCAGCGCCACTATGGTGTGCATGTAGCACATGTCACTCCCCTGCAGGATCACCAATCAGTAGACACATGCCATGGCGGAGGCATGACTGCAAAGTCATACATCACTGTCTCAGTGATGTATGACTTTGCAGCCAGACAACAACACTCTGCACTGTGTCACAATAGTAGGTCATGGGGAATGCAAGTCCTGGAGCTGCACAAGTGCACATGTACATCCCCCCACTACACATCCTCTTAACCCTCATCTGTCCAGGTCATACCTATTGGACATATGGGAGACCTGTGACACTACCCTACATGTCAGAATACAGGCATTGTGTAAGCAATGGACCCACCCATGATGCCCACCACAGAGTCAGGGAAACAGATGCTGTCTCCCACCTTGAGTCAAGCAAACTGCAAGGACACAGTCCTAAGTGACAGAATTCCCTGCATGTAAGGGCCACACCTGGGTATCAGATGAGGAGTGGGCAGTGCACAATAGAGGGACATGGCTCCTGGACAACATGACTGCTGTACTGTGGCAGTTCAACCTGGCCCGAGGAGGGCACATAACATGTTAGACAGAGTACACAGTGCAGTCTTTGACTCACCCCCTCCTTGCTGCTCTCTGGCCTTCAGCTGCCCATCCAGGTCTGGAAAGACCACCGCCAGGATCCTGAGCATGTGGGGGTCAGGGTCCGTGTTCCGCCCCTCCTGCGAGGAGGCGACAGCTTCAGCTGGACCCGTGCAATCCTCCGGGTCCAGCCCCGAAGGTCCTGCCACCTCTTTTGGCAGTTGCGGATCCGGCGCTTGTAGACCCCCACGGACCGGACAGCCCGGACGATGTCCTTCCAGATCTCATGCTTCCGATGGGCAGAAGCCTGTCAGGATGACAAAGTGATAAGGACATTACTACACATGCAACATATCCGTGCATGACACAGTTGCATATACATGTCGCAATCACAGGGGCACATGGTGTACCCAGGCAGTGCACGGCTGCCCATGGACAGTTTTCCAGAAGTCACTACATGGTATCATAGCATGGGGAGTAAAACCCTGTTCAGAAGCACTGTCACTGCACCATACCTGTCCAGTGCAAGTCACTACACACTATGGGGGGTGACAACTACTCAGTGAGCCTGCTAGCCAGTGGTGTGCTGACTCTCAGCCTTGCTAGTCAGACAAAATGCACATTCAGAAAGGCAGTGCACAGAACACTCACCTGCTCCCCTGGTGTCCCATACAGCTTGCTGTACTGTGGAAGTAGGCTGTCCAGCAGGGCCTGGTTCTCTTCAAGGCTGAAGGCTGGGGCTCTCTCCACAGTACGTGCCATTGCAGGGTCCAGAGGGGCAGAGACAGCAGCAGTGCAGTGGCAGATGTCGTCCTGGAGCATGTAGTGCAGGCAAGTGGGCTCTCAGGGGAACATGCAGCAATATATATGTGCTGGAGAGGCAGATACTGTCCCTTGTGTCCAAAGTGATAGGTCCAAGTCGTTAGCATCTTCTGAATCTGGCCAATCCATGGAATAGCAGCACCAAAACACGCCCACAGCATCCTTCAAATCTTCAACTTCATGACATACATTATTTTGCAACATTGTTGTGGGTGACCAACTGATTTTCCAGCAACCGACTCGTTCGAATATTCAAAAACGCGTCCGTTGCCAGGCAAGCCCATTGTCAATGGGTGCGCACCGATCGGTCCATTGCTGTTCAACGCGCACAGGGGTACAACGCGTACCCGCACACATTGAAAGCAATGGGCCGGCCGGAGGCACCGATCGGTCCATTGCAGTACAACGCGCACAGGGGTACAACGCGTACCCGCACACATTGAATGCAATGGGCCGGCCGGAGGCACCGATCGGTCCATTGCAGTACAACGCGCACAGGGGTACAACGCGTACCCGCACACATTGAATGCAATGGGCCGGCCGGAGGCACCGATCGGTCCATTGCAGTACAACGCGCACAGGGGTACAACGCGTACCCGCACACATTGAATGCAATGGGCCGGCCGGAGGCACCGATCGGTCCATTGCTGTTCAACGCGCACAGGGGTACAACGCGTACCCGCACACATTGAATGCAATGGGCCGGCCGGAGGCACCGATCGGTCCATTGCAGTACAACGCGCACAGGGGTACAACGCGTACCCGCACACATTGAATGCAATGGGCCGGCCGGAGGCACCGATCGGTCCATTGCTGTTCAACGCGCACAGGGGTACAACGCGTACCCGCACACATTGAATGCAATGGGCCGGCCGGAGGCACCGATCGGTCCATTGCTGTTCAACGCGCACAGGGGTACAACGCGTACCCGCACACATTGAATGCAATGGGCCGGCCGGAGGCACCGATCGGTCCATTGCTGTTCAACGCGCACAGGGGTACAACGCGTACCCGCACACATTGAAAGCAATGGGCCGGCCGGAGGCACCGATCGGTCCATTGCTGTTCAACGCGCACAGGGGTACAACGCGTACCCGCACACATTGAATGCAATGGGCCGGCCGGAGGCACCGATCGGTCCATTGCAGTACAACGCGCACAGGGGTACAACGCGTACCCGCACACATTGAATGCAATGGGCCGGCCGGAGGCACCGATCGGTCCATTGCTGTTCAACGCGCACAGGGGTACAACGCGTACCCGCACACATTGAATGCAATGGGCCGGCCGGAGGCACCGATCGGTCCATTGCAGTACAACGCATCACTGTACATGTGACTGGCATATGTCAGCATGCCTGTCTCAGATGGACATATGCCAGCCACAGATAGCTCCCAGGGAGTGAGGGGCACACCTACATCACGACAGCCTGTCCAAACCTTATCATAAGGCATGTAAGGCTGCATTTCCTATTGTGTGTATGTTGGTGTACATGTTGTCCTGTGGGTGTCACCTGTGGGCAGCCACCCCCAGGCTGTGCACGTGTTCATGGGGACAGGATCATGGGTGTTACGTGTACGTGACCACTGTGATGTGCAACTGTTCATATCTGTGCATGTGCCATGGTCACATTTCACAGTGGTGTTTGTGTATGTCATGTCACATACCCCGTGAGTCCCATGTGGGACGGTATGTTTGAGCCAGGGTGTCCCAGTGGCACAATAGTGATGGCCCTCCACAGTCTTTGTGCATGTAGTGTTTACAATGTCTCTGATTTCATGTGCACAATGGGAGACAGTCTCCACATCCACGTTGTGTGTGCATGGACTCTGATGTTGTGCGTGTGTGTCACAGACGTCCATGGCTCTCCTGCCATGGCAAGTGTGGCCACTACCTGTGGGGGTCATGTTTGTTTTGTTGTGGTGTACACATGATACTCCAGGTGATGCCAGTGTCCATGTGGCATTACAGGGTCCCTGGGAATGTGCCTGTCGTTGAGCTGTGGTGCCTGGGGCACATCTGTCCTCACATGTCACTGGGGGGTGACTGTGACACAGCATCATGATATCCAATGGGCCAAACAGGGACAAATTGATGCCACCTGTAGGACCGTGTTGACAGATGTTGGCCATGTATGTACCATGAATGTCGTTCCGGTACTGCACACTTCATGTAGTTGTGCCTCATGATGATGTATGTTGGGATCTTGAGTGTGTTCAATGCCGCATATGTGGGGTGACTGACGATCTTGCTTACTTCTCCTCTGCACTGCAGGGCTCCTGCTGTCCATCGGCCATTCCCAGACCTGGCAACGATGGTGGAACGGGACAGCATCCGACGGTACCGCTTCACCAGGCAGCTGATTGAGGATTTGGCAGTGCAGTTGTCCCCACATTTGCAGCCTGGCCGGCCGTATCCTACAGCGCTGACCCCCAAGGTGAAGGTGATGGCAGCCCTACACTTCTTTGCCACCGGTACCTTCCAACATACTGTGGCGTCTGCTGGTGGGATGTCACAGACCATGTTCAGCCGTGTGCTCCGCGATGTTTTGGCGGCAATGTTGCTCTTCCTGAACCGGTACATCTATTTCCCTAGACTGCGACGACTCACTGACGTGAAGAGTGACTTTTATGCCCTGGGGAGGATGCCGCATGTCATTGGCTCCATTGATGGGACACATGTGGCTTTGGTACCACCACAGGCCCAGGAGCAGGCCTACAGGAACCGCAAGCACTACCACTCGGTCAATGCACTGGTGGTGTGTCTTGCAGACATGACCATCACACACGTGTGTGCCCGTTTCCCTGGTTCAGCACACGATGCCTTTGTGATGAGGAGTAGTCGCATCCCCAGGTTGATGGCACAGATGCAGAACCAGCGTGCCTGGCTTGTCGGTGTGTACTGACTTTGTGCCATTGTGTGTGATCTGATCTGTAGTATTCCGCCCACTTTTCCAAGTCAGCTGATGTGCACTTGTCTGTCCGTAGGTGACTCGGGATACCCCAACATGCCGTGGTTGCTGACACCCCTCAGGAACCCTGTGACACCTGCCCAGATGCGCTACAATGAGGCACATGGTCGGACCAGGAGAGTGATTGAGCGGACCTTTGGTCTCCTGAAGAGCCGCTTCCGCTGCCTGGACAAGACCGGAGGGTCCCTCCCATATGCCCCTGCGAAAGTGTGCAAGATTATCATCGTCTGCTGCATGCTCCACAACCTGGCAGTGCGGAAGGAGTTGCCTCTCATCCAGGATGACGATGACCAACATCCGCCACCTGTGGAGGATCCTGGCCTGGACCACGATGCCAGTGACGATGATGATGATGATGGTGATGGTGATGTCCGCACACAGCTCATCACCAACTTCTTTAGCTGAATGTGAGTATCCTGAGGTGTCATGTGAATGATGTGAGTTGGCATGATGTGTGGGTGGTGCTCTGGTGCTGTTGGAGTGTGTCCATGGGCTACTTGACAGGATGTGTGTTGCGATGTGTGGTGACAGGTGGGCTGTACTCCCCAACAGTGTTGACATGCTAACTTGGTTCTGGGTGGGTATCTTGTAACATGTATTGTGCATGAGTTTTGCTGTTCTGTCCTGTACTGCATTGCTTTTGACTGTGTGTCATTTCTGTCCTTCACAGGGTACTTTCAGATTCGTTTGGTGAACTGTGTCCACCGACGACGTGATTGCACATCCAGGCTGGTAGCTGTTGTGTCCCTACAGGTGATGTGCGCCACACCCATGGACTTCCTTCAGTCTACAGTTGTTGACTGTGTGCCCGCTGCCAGGTGGGATTACCTTGCATCTGTAGTGGTTACAGCATGTTGCAACTGTGTAATAAACCTGTGCTTCACTTTGTGATGTGCGTTGTCTGTGGTCACACATTTGACTGCCATTTGCTTACTGCACCTGTGGGCTACTTGACTACAACTGGGAATGGGTGTGGTGTCTGTGCATTGCACCGTCTTCCCTGGCAACATCAGTGTAGGCAATGAGTCAGATGGCCTAGGTGTGTATGTGTTGTGTAGCCCTGGTGGTGTGTCTCCCTCATATGTGTCACGTTGCCTGTACTCACATGCCTGTGTTGTCCTTGCTGTTGCAGTTCGCATACACTGTGTAATTTTGCAGTTCATCATCCCCATAACAGCACCCACGTTGGAATCACCACAGAGGCAAGTATGGTGTATTAGTGTGTTTATTGTGATAATAGTGCATAGGATGGATTGTGCTGTACATGAATCTTGCAATCCCAAGTTCCTAGATGAATAGAAAGTCCAGGTAGACAGGATCCCCAGTATCGGGGCCACTGTTGTCTGACACATTGTTCCAACTTATACTCCCCATGCAATGTGTGGGAGTAGTGTTGCCATCAACAGGGTGAACAGTCTGTGCACAAAGGCGAAAATCCAGAACAGGTTCAGGCTTCCTGGGAGTTGCGCTTGGCCATCAGCCTCTCACTTTCCCCTCCTCGGACGACCCCTCTTCTTGGGGGGGGGCCCTCAAGTGCAGGCTGCTGCGGTGCAGGGGACTCTCCGCCAGAGTCCTCCTCCCTCCCTGTGGCAGTTGCAGTTTGTTCGGTACCAGATGTTGTTGGCACACAGGGAGGTGTGGACTGGTTGCTGTTCATCTGGCGGAGGCATTGTAAAATGTCCCTGTGCACCGCCGTCATCTCATGTAGTACATCCCACTTGGACTCCACGCGGGTCATGTGGGAGTCCACACGTGACATGTGGGAGTCCACACGTGACATGTGTGACTCCACTTGGGACATGTGGGAGTCCAAGCGGGCATGATGGGCAGCCTGCTGCTGTTTAATGTCTCTGAGGAGCCCCACTACCTGGCTGAGCTCTCCGGTGCTGGACTGGTACGCATCAGCTATGCGTACCAGTTGTGGGTCTTCATGCACACCAGCAACGTCTGCAAGCAGCGACCTCTGTCTCCCACCCCTCCCACCACCCCTGCTGACATGTGCAGTGTGTGCAGTTGCACGCACAGATAACCCTGGTCCACCTTGGGGGTTGGTGGTGGTGGTGGTGTCCATGGCCCCAGGTTGGTCCAGGGTCACTGCGCTGGTGTTGTTCCTTATTCTGTCCATGTCGGCAGGGATGGTATTCGTGGTGACAGTCGTTGGAGGGGTGGGTGCAGGGGGTGCAGCTGGTGGACCTGCTGGTGCTGCAGCTGGTGGTCCTGCTGGTGCAGCATGTTGACTTGCACCGGATGTGCCAGGTTGTTCTTCATCGTCCGAGGAGGACAGAGGCTGTACGACGCCAGTGAGCTCGGCATCCTCTTGAGCCTGGGACTGGGACTCCTCAGCGTCTGCTGCTGTGTCCCTATCATCACCTGTTTTTGGGAGACACAAACAATGTATGTCATGTTTCTGCAGGCATCAGTGGTTGACACACCTGACAGTTGTGACTGTGCCTCGGGGTGCGGGCCTGTACATTGTATTGTCCTAAGTCGTCACAGTCAGGGGTTGATATTGGTGTGGCACATTGTCCTGCATTATTTGGGCATTTCTATGTATTCTCTGGGGTGTGAACATGGTCTGCATTGATTGTGTTTGGTTGACAGCCAGACCTCCTTCCCACCCACCCACCCACCCAGTCAGTTATCCCACCATGGAACGTGCTTGCATTGCAGGGAGTGTAAGTTGTCTCTCAGGATGTCAGTCAGTGGTGTCCTGCTGTTTGTTGGTGCACAGTTGGCAGCAGGGCCTTGTGCTCCCCACAGCAGTAGCCAGTGTCAGCCATCTTGTGAGTCCTTCTCCACTCCCTGTGATGTGAGCATGGTTCAGGGTGGTGTTGATGGGACAGTTGTGGGGGTGAGCTATGTCTGTGACTACGTCTCCCATCATGCTATTGCCTCCACCCCCTTCCCAGCATGCCCATGCTTCCTTCCTTTTGACTCTGCTTCCCTGTGGGGTGGGCTGGCTGTGCTGACAGGATGGCTGGGAGTGTTGTCCTGGCAGTTGTTTGGCTAGGAGTCCCAAGAGTGTCCCTGTGCTTCACACAACATAACCCAGGGTGGTGGTGCTTTGTGGGATCTTGTGTTAGGATGGAGGGCATTGCATTCTACCAGGTGGGTACTGTGGAGTTTGTGTTGGGGGGTGTGAGGGGAGGTGCTGGTGACTATAGTCAGTGCTGCAAGTCCCCCTTCCCACCCAGCCAGCCAGATAGCCCACCATGGAACGTGCTTGCATTGCAGGGAGTGTAAGTTGTCTCTCAGGATGTCAGTCAGTGGTGTCCTGCTGTTTGTTGGTGCACAGTTGGCAGCAGGGCCTTGTGCTCCCCACAGCAGTAGCCAGTGTCAGCCATCTTGTGAGTCCTTCTCCACTCCCTGTGATGTGAGCATGGTTCAGGGTGGTGTTGATGGGACAGTTGTGGGGGTGAGCTATGTCTGTGACTACGACTCCCATCATGCTATTGCCTCCACCCCCTTCCCAGCATGCCCATGCTTCCTTCCTTTTGACTCTGCTTCCCTGTGGGGTGGGCTGGCTGTGCTGACAGGATGGCTGGGAGTGTTGTCCTGGCAGTTGTTTGGCTAAGAGTCCCAAGAGTGTCCCTGTGCTTCACACAACATAACCCAGGGTGGTGGTGCTTTGTGGGATCTTGTGTTAGGATGGAGGGCATTGCATTCTACCAGGTGGGTACTGTGGAGTTTGTGTTGGGGGGGTGTGAGGGGAGGTGCTGGTGACTATAGTCAGTGCTGCAAGTCCCCCTTCCCACCCAGCCAGCCAGATAGCCCACCATGGAACGTGCTTGCATTGCAGGGAGTGGAAGTTGTCTCTCAGGATGTCAGTCAGTGGTGTCCTGCTGTTTGTTGGTGCACAGTTGGCAGCAGGGCCTTGTGCTCCCCACAGCAGTAGCCAGTGTCAGCCATCTTGTGAGTCCTTCTCCACTCCCTGTGATGTGAGCATGGTTCAGGGTGGTGTTGATGGGACAGTTGTGGGGGGGCAATATGTGTGACTGCGACTCCCATGATGCTATTGGCTACACTGACTTGGCCAGCATACACAGAATTCCTTCCTTTGAGTGGTCTTCACTGTGTGTTGGTGTTGTTGTGGTGGCTACATGTGTGGATGTGTGTGTTAGTTCTATTTGTGCCACTGCCTAGCTGTAGTTGTGGTTGTGTTTGTACATGTGTTGGCACAGTTGGATGTGACTTTTTTGATGGCATGTGTTGTGTTTATCTGACTGACATACACATTTTGGGATGATTCTGTTCTAGTTGCTGTGTAATTGCTATGTGTGCATGGTTTGACTCTCCCCTTGACAGTGATGTGTGTGTTTTGTGGCAGTTTATTGTGTACATTTGTTGTGTACTCACCAGGCTCTGGGATGTTCTCTAGTCCATATACGCTCACTGGCGGAAGGATGGCCCGCACCTTCTCCTCCCAGGGCCTGAGGTATATTGGCTTGGCAGGAGGGCCACTGCCGGTCTGTTGGCTGTTGCTGTAGTCTATCTTCAGCAGGTCCCGTACCCTCCTGCGCACGTCATACCACCTGTTCTGGATGTCCGTCTTTGTGCGCCGACATGATGATTGGGCGTTCACCCTGTTGATGATCCTCTCCCACATCTTGGTTTTCTGCGACATGGGGGTCTGTTGGACCAGAGTGCCAAACAGCTGTGGCTCCACCCTGAGGATCTCGTCTACCAGGACTTCCAATTCACAATCTAGGAACTTGGGATTCTTCTTGGGGGGCATGGTGATGGGTGGTGATGGTGAGTGATGTGTGTGTTGGTGTGCAGGTGAGGGTGTGTGAGTGTGTGTTTTGCTGGGTGTATGTGAGGTAGGTATTTGTTGGTGTGCTGATGGTGTGTGGCTTGTGTGAGGGATGAGCTGTGGGTGTGTGGTTGCTTTCTCTTGGGTGCTGGCAGTGAAATGGCATTTGCAAAGGCTCATGGTAGTGATTTGTGTCCTTTATATAGGTGGAGTTGTGGGTGTGTCTTTGTTCTC